>WBMW01001218.1:670259-710933 GCA_013396635.1 Penelope pileata | reverse complement strand
TCAACACACACCCCCAAGTCCCTCTCCTCAGGGCTACTCTCAAGCCATTCTCCGCCCAGCCTGTACGTGTACTTGGGATTGCTCCAACCCAGGTGCAGGACCTTGCACCTGGTTTTGTTGAATTTCATGAGGTTGGCATGGGCCCACCTCTCAAGCCTGTCCAGGTCCCTCTGGATGGCATCCCTTCCCTCTGGCGTGTCGAGATGTACAGCATTGATATGCAGAAGACGGAAAAACTAAGGACAAAGAACATTTTGGTCTTTGCCATCTTCTTTTGCCTTCATCCGCTAATCATTTTCCTAACATAGGAAACCTGTTCAAATAACAGATGACAATTTTTCACTAGGCTGAACATTAAACTTTTTCAATTGGACCAAATGGTCCAATTTCATACCTGTGTATTCAAGTGCAACGATTGCTATCAGTCATTCTCAAAGTTGAGCTATTCAAATGTTAGATTTTATCTCATGATGACAACTGGTTAAGATTTATTTTTAAGCAATGGAGGCTGTATATTGTATATGTGAATAAGAATGTGGATTCCCAAAAGAAGAATATATGGTTCTTGGTGGTGAAGCTAAACCTCAAAATGCAATCCTTAAATTAGCAATGCTTATTTACACTGAGAAATTCTGGAATGTCTCTCTCTTGATAAGAACTGAGAACTGCATAATCTTACTCAGATGATAGACAAAAGAAGTATTCCAAATGGAAAAATAAATAACTACAGCATGAAAATAGCCGTTTTTCTACCACATACAGTATACGCTGCATTCAGATACCTTAGAAACACGAAAGCCACAAAAGCCAAGCAATTAAAAATTTTGCTTTTCCTTTAGAAAGAAGCTGACATTGAGTCTCTGTATGTAGCCTCGATTTGTCCTTTGGTGTGATAGGATCCAGGCTGAGCTAAGGGCATCTACCCGAGCAGCTTAGAGTACGCCAGGAATGCCACTTACCCAGACACCATGCTGCTCTGAACTCAGTACTCAGGTGCATCCATTTGTCTACATAGTCACATTTATTTCCCAATAAAACGAAAGTATGAAAAGCAGCCAGAAAGCGTACTTGAGAAAGCCGAGGTAGGCAAGTGATAAATAGAACAATATAGCGGTCATGTTTCCTGTAATCAGGTGACAATCATCCTTCCCTTCCAGCTTTCATTTCCTAGGACAACATGAGCAGTGCCTGTAAATCACAAGGGTGTATCTAATGCAAGTGGTAGTTCTCTCACTGCATTTTCACTATCAGATCTAAGCTGCAAGTATTGCAGTTTGAAACTACAAAATAAGTGTATGGGATTCATCACTATATCAGTGGCTGCTCAGTGCTTTTTAAAAGGAGACTGTCCATAGCCTGGAGGAAGAAAGTCTGCTCCTGAGTTACAGATTTGTACCTGAAAGTTTGAGGGCAGTGAGGCTGCCCGTAAGCCTGTTCAGTTTGCTACTGGCTTGGACTTTACTGCAGCTTAATTGGACTCCAGTAACAGTAAGTTGAAAAGTCATCTCAAATCCTAGAGCCATGGGATGACAGATGCCCTGTCAAAGCATAATCCCACTTTCAGGCACATCAGAGATACAGCACTTCATATCTTCTCTCACTTCTATCAAAGTGCACTATTTGCAGGAATGGCCCTTTGAATAGTTTAGCCAGCAGAGCGATACGATGAGCAAAACACTGCTGTTCAGCTACATCTGGCTTCTGCAATGGGTAGTGATTTTTTAAATGAAATCAGCTTGCTGAGGACGTTCCAGCTGGACACAGTAAAACAAGGACAACATTCCGATAAGTGAAGAAAGAATAAGGAAGATAGATGTTCAACGAAGCACATTTGAAGACCCTAGGATGAAAGTAGCTCTTTACAGGAACATCTCAGAAAGAGAATCTCTGAAGAAATGAAGGTCAAAATGTTCTGGATGCTTATGCAGCCAAATACCAATCTCAACATGTGGCAGGCAATTTGATTGTAGATAATGCATTCAAAATTCAGTCAGCTATCTAGTGAGCAAGATGCTTTCACTTAGGTGTCAAACAACATCAGATCCACAGGGAGCTGGGACACTCAACCATTTTGAGACATACTCAGAAAGGAGAACTGTGTTATAAACTAGGCAGGACTTCCCACCATCCAATTTTTTCCTTCCAGAAACCAAACTCTCACATGGTATACAAAGCAAAAACCTCTGATATACAAATAGTGTTATTCAGAACATAATTTCTTCAAGCGATCTCTTGTTAGGCACTCTGTGCAATAGACCAAAATGTAAATCATTGCAGTAAGTCATGGATCATCATAACCACAGTTTCTGTTGGCTTGCTGGAACCTTTCTTAGACTGCACATGATTAGTGTAAGTTAATGATATATACAGTCACTTTTTTAGTATATACAAATACCGCTGTTGAGAGAACGTACTTTAACAGATGGAGCTGCCAATAAGCAGTTTCTTAATTCTTTTTGGTAGAGAATAACCTCCTCTTTGGGACTGGGAACAGTACGTAAGTGAAAATCTTCATGTCTTAAAATTTTGCATCTGTCTCTGACAGATATATTCATTTGCTCTGCCCTCGAAACTGTTACCAGTTAGACATTTCATGTCCTTGAGACTGCTAGAAGCTTAAACAAACCTACATATAACTATTATTATATATGTATATTATATTATAGAGAAATAATTATATATGTATAATTATTATTATATATGTATATATATTATAGGGAAAGGCAAGATTTAGATTTGTCTCTGGGCTTGTAGGTATCTGTATTCTTTATTTTTTTAATGCTTTCACGGTGTTCTCAAAACAGGGAGCTCATCCATGTTCCCACAGGAAGATTTTTGTCAAAAGGCTTGAATCCTCAAGTGTTGTGCTCTGGGGGGTAATCTAACTAACCCCTTCTGTGGGATGCTTATGGGATTGAACTCTGACAAGTTTCAGATACAGAGACTTCAAAAAAAGGGATCCTTAAGGTCAAACCTAGCAATCAGAGAAGACTTGCATACAGTAGCAGGTGACTGTGAGACACACGTTGAAACTCAAGTGGGGAAACAAAAGTGGATCACAGAGGAATATCTGAGAGTGTTCTCAAAGCATTGTACCCTCTGGCACATCTACCAGATATCTGACCACAGCATGCGAGCAGAACACTACAGTGTATTTAGATTGTGTGTGTTAAAGGTATAACAAAAGAACAAATAGGAAGAACAGACCAGAACAATTTGCATTATGTTCTCCTAATAAGAGCCACATATCAGACAAGGTAAACACCTTTAATTTCAAGTTTTGTAGAAAAAAACCAAAAGCCTTCCCCCAATCTCACAACATCACAGTTTGTTACTTTCCAAAAATCCTGATATAAACACTTTTTTCAGCAAGGAAGCAGCAAGCCAACCAAACACTGGGGGAGTTTTGAACCATGACAGGGTACTTATGTCAGCCAGAAAACAGAATTCATCATGAATTAATGAAAAAAAGGGGGAGAGAAGATACTACCAGTAGGTTTTAATAATCTACAATGATATAATGGAAGGAAGAAAACCAGCAAGAGAACAGCAACTCCAGACATTTTCATTTGATACTGCAAGTAAAGTAGACATACTGTGTGCTGTATGGGCCTGATAGTTAGGAAGCTTTAGCATCCAAAACTGAAGTGTACCAGGAACTCTTTGGTTAACGTACCACTTCTAAACCAGGCTGTTTCCTCTCCTTTCACTTTGCAAACACACTGGCCTCCTATAGCATCCTATAAATGAATAGCAGAGATTGACATATCCCATGCTGTAGTTGTTACACATTTTATTCTTTTCTTTTGTGGAAGCCACAGTTGAGTAATAGAGAGTTCGATTTGGGTCCAGATTAAATTTAATCAATCTTAGTGTTAATCTCAAACTTAACACAATAACTTTCCAGGAAAAGATACTTTTATCTACAATAGCAGTTCCCAATTAAAATAGCCCCTTTTGCTTGAATGTCAACATTCGAGATGAGAGACCAAACTAATATGCTTTGCTTGGCTGGTTATCTAAGTCTTTCCACTGGCACCTTCTCAAACTGACAGCAGTTGAGAAAGGCAGAGGCAGCAACAATGTTTGGAGGTTTGCTGTCAAGATGAGACAGAATAGAGAGCAGCAAGCAGTGCTACAGGAAGGGGTGAACATGGTTGGGAATCACTGGTGTAGAACTGATTCTGACTGAAACTACTCATAAACATACTTAAGAAACATTTTGAAATTTCCTCAAGTACACCCCTCTTGCCCTTGCACACGCATCTCTCTCATTTTGGACTTAACATGCATTGCAAGCTTCTGCCTTTCACCAGTGCAAAGAGAGTTTTCAAGTGAAATTCTTGGACACTATTGCAAATTTACATGTGTGTGCCCCTCCTGCCAGAACACAACCAACAGCAAAAAGGATGTGTTTACATTTAAAGGAGATTTTTTAAGAATACCATCTTGACCCTCCACTGGGGAAGCATGGAAATGCTTGACAGTTTTGTTTTGTTTTGTTTTCTGCTGAAGAAAACTGCTATAGCCAACTGGTTGCCATCCTCTCCTAAAACTGTTAATTCTGGGTGAGCAGCAGGGTCCAGTGTCAGCTCAGAGGACCCGCAGCCAGGACATTTTCCTGCAGCCGGTCCTGCTAGCTGCTGTGAACTTTTCCTCTCTCTGCTGGTCATTCATCAATGCATCCCACTTTCTAACAACAGTGATAATTTCTGTGCTGTTCTACATGGAAGTTTGTTATTTCAGCTCTTCAGAAAGTGCAGATAACACAGAGAGCTAAACACAGTCCATCAGGAATCTCCTATAAGGTGATTCTTTGGCAGCTGTTTTAGTTTCTCATCTCTCAGGAAGCTCATACAAAGCTTTCTCTCTGCCAGAGCTTCAGAGCTTGCTGAACAGTTCCAAAGAAAAAAACCTCTTTGACCAATGTACTTCAACATTGGAAGCAATTTCCACATGCGAGGGGATGTGCTCACCCCAGGCACAGACAGGGTTATTTGACCTGCAGTTCTGCTATGGCTTTCCTCTGCTCCCTTTTGAACAGAAACTCCTCTCGAATTCAACAAAGCATGCAAATCCAATATATTTTAGGCTTGGCCATTGGTCCCACTTCTATCTTCGTATATATATTCTGTATATGTATATATGTGTGTAAATCACACCAAAAGAAATGTCTCCTATTTATTTCCATGGAAAATAACACAGCGACAAAGAGCACAATAACATTATTTGATAGAGAAAATTCTCAGCTACGAAACACTGTTTTTCAACACAGTCACCACCATTAGCTTTTGCCATCACTTTTGCCAGCAATGAACAAGAGCCTGCATGCTGCACTCATAAAAATCTGCATGGCCGTTCAGAACATGGCTTGTTTCCCACATCACTGTTGCCACTGCTGAAACGCGCCACCCACTGCCTCCCTCTGCTCACATCCACTGTTTGATCTCCAGAGACTTTCAGCAAGCATCGATGAATGTCAGTGGGTGCCATTTTTTCTGCATGGAGGAATTCAGTTTCACCCCTTGGCTTCATACGCACTCCCATGTCAGACGCCATTGTGTCAGACTGCCCCTCTGCTGCCATCTGTCACATGGCAACAAAATGGAACGGAATATTGGCAGGAAGGTTCAACCTCTACTGCCCTATCATCAACATCCACCTCTGATGTTGTGACGTCTTGGCTGCTCAGCACAAGAGCCTGAGAAAAGACGGAAAAGGTCCCCATGGCAGAGAAGACAGAGGGATACAAGAGCTACAAGAGAAGTGATAGGATGGAGCTACAGGGGTGCATGTAGACACAAAAGCTCTCACTCTCTGTGTGTTGAATAAGGAAAAAGAGAGAAGCTACTGAAGTCCTTATTTGCTCTTGCATTTTATGAACCTCAGGGCTGGCAAAGACAAATGTTAGGTGCATTTTGGCTTATAAGTAGGAAAAAAACAGAACACATCCCAATGAATAATGCACCTAGATTAATTACTACTGAGAGGGAGACAGGGAGGGAGGAAGAGAAAATGAAGGAGATAAGGAGAGAGAGTATATAAGAAATGCAAGCTCTCTCTTCCTTGGTAAATTTATGGAAAAACAGAGCACTTCCTGCACGTCCACAGCTTCTGAGGTTGTCAACCAGAAGAGTTATTTTCTTCTTATGATGCCTATCTGCAGCATCCTAGAGGTTATGCTTTACAGCATTATTATTGAAGATACAACTATTTCTTATTACAACATAGAAGAGTCGAACTCCCTGTCCACAGACAGCAACCTGAAACTTCCTAAGCACCTCTGTGACTCAGAGTGAACTGCTTCACCACACTTCCCTCACCTTAAGCCAAACTGCAGAGGAAATCAACAGGTTCTATTACAAAAGGTTCAGAAACAGTCCTGATTTCTGCTCCCCCATGATTTTCTGCAGTGCTTCATTCAACTTCCTAAACTTCTGGAGGAATAGTATTTCTTTGGAGAAGCTATTCCTCACTTGGTAATTGTAGGTACCAAAATAATTCTCTGCTACCATCTCTTGTATTTCCCCATACCACATTCATTCCTTAAAAAAAGGATCTCAGGTCCTGCCAAATTTCTGAGAAGGTATTATTTATCCTCTCCATGTTGCTGGAAACTGCTGCCCTGAAACCAAGGCTAAAGACCTGGAAGAAGTATCGTGTATTGCCAGATATGTAAACTGAAGCAGTCACCTCAGAAAGTCCACACAGTTTGTGGCATGTCTAACTCACCGCAGTATCTGAATCCAAACAAGAAACCCAAATCCAGATCACTCACAAGCTGTGAAAAAGAAAAAACATTTAGAGGTTGATACATATCTGGATTATTTCTTCCAGGCCCGATTAAAGAAATATAAAACAAAACGAGTCTGCTTTCAGGTCCAGCTGACACCCAAGTGAAGATGTTGGCAGTAGAGCCTGTCATGAGATCCTCATAACCCCAGTTCCAACTCCCAGTGCTCTCTGGGCTAGATTTCTGGGATTCATTTTGTTTCTAAAAAAGTTATCTTGCTCTTGCATCTAAACTCCCACTTTAGAGGCCAGCGTGATTCCTCCTCATGAGTGTTTTCTGGGACTGGAAGGAGAGGAGTGGAAGCAATGAGCCATCACAGCTCTGCCTGTGTAGGAAATTAATGTGGTCACCATCTGAACGGCACAGAAATGGGACAGGTAAGCAATCCTGGCTGTCTCAGCCTCTCTCAGGAGCCAGAGAAAGAGGGCAGCTCTGAGGAGTAAGGTTCTGTTGTCCTGAGGGCCTAAGAAGAATGAGGCAGCGTGGGAGTAGGGGCTTGGGAATGGCATCTGCTTAGTACATGGCTGTGGCAGGGGACACGCTGCTCGGACTCTGGGATGACAATTCTTCCACCATGCCACCATGAAATAGAATTACTGTTTGCTTCCTCTTCTGCCTGACTGATTTATACACATGTAACCTTAGAGATGTCAGACTGCATTGCGAATAATGAGATCCTGACAGAGAATAAGGTCTCCCCATGTCCCTTCCTGAGAACACAGCTGCCAATCAGCAGGACTCCAAACCTCTTGGCTTCATCGTTAGTAATACTGGAGGTGCTACCAAAATCTTAGGCAATATGTTTTGGATAAATTTCAATCATCTCTGCTGCTGACTCAGTGCTTATTTCTCCATTTCCACCATGGTTCCTCACCCACTCGCTTCTACATGCACAGCCCTGACATGTGGCCTGAATTATACCTTTGCTTCAATGCAGGATTTAAATCATCTCACCTGCACAGGGGCCTGTCATAGGTCAATCACCAAAATGGATCACCTTCTGAGGTCCGAGGAGATCACACCTGAGAATGCAAAATTATGCCTTAGGGATAGTACAGGCAAGCAAACTCAAAAGCTGTCTCCCTATGGTAAGCAAAACAACAGAAGTTAAATGATGGCTTTATCCACCGTCCCAACACATTCAGCTTGCTCAAGAGAGACAGTTCTATGTCTCAGACACTTTTCTAAAATAGAAGATTCTCAGTCTGAAAATTACAGCCCACTCTTGGGTACACCTGTACCTTTTCATCTCTTCTCTGTCTTTTTACATGTCTTCTCTGGGAAAAGAGAAAGAAAGAAGCAATCGTACAGTACCAAATTTCCCATCCAGACCTAAGAGTAACTCCAATAAAGGGACAAAAGCGTATTTTGCGAAGGGAAGAGGGAAGATAAAAGTCTGTAGCCTCTCACTGAATAAGCAAAGAAAGATATGAACTGTACGTCTTCATATAAATACATTCTAGCAACACAAATAAGGATTGCCTTCAATCATTCATGAAATTCCATTTGTGTTGCCAAACACAAAAATACATGTTCTGTAACACCACCACACAATAAAAAGAGGGCAGGGTGCCAAACTCAGTGAAATGCTTGGTAATTAAGTTTAAAATACCTCAGTGCCGCTGCTTGCTTCACAGGAGAACTCCTTAGGCTTTTAAAGACTCACACATGCCTAAATCCTGATAGGTAAGTCAAAGCAGGCCCAGTTGCTGGTTCCAGTATTGTCTGCAGTGACCATGGAGGGACACTCGAGAGCAATGACTGCCGTCACACCATGATGCCATGACACCACAACCATCACAGCAGCAACATCACAACACATGCTGAACATAATCACAGAATCACAGAATTGCATAATGAACAAATAAACATGACATCCTAGGGAAATGATTCCTAGGTTAATCAACTGATTCAGCCGCAATCCATGAGGCATTCCAGCCTTGTTTTTTCCTGATGTAGAATACAAGGACTGCCATGGGAGGGTTGGGGCTCCTGTCTCTCAAAAAGGTTAACTAGGCCTGGTTATAAAGCAGCAGCATTCTGTGGGAAGTCCCCGAGAAGGGCTCGGACCATCACTTGCTGATAGCTCCTGGAGGAGTACGCACCATGCTTCACAGTAGAAACCTGCTCTTTCCTACAGTGCAAGTGGCAGCCCCTAATGAGTGTGTATTCTCTTGTAAGCAGACATTTGCTTCTTCCTGATTGCCTCTTCGAGGCCACAACCTCCCGGCAGAGTTACTGCTGGGGATGAGATTGCCTGCATCTGACAGACGATGAGGCTGGTCCCTAACAGAAACTTCCAGCATGGGACATAACGGTGTCTGTCAAAAAGCCCAGGGCTCTGCAGAAATACCCTGCAATTCCAGAGATTTAAATGGAGCAAGAAGTCCATACTGCATTTAACAAAAAGAAACGAAAGTGACTTTGGTTGGAGAAATTTCTTCGGTCCTTATCATTTCCTGTGTTGTAGGTATAAGCTAAAACAGCATGCAAGGACTCAAAAAGAAAAGCATCCTTCTAGAAAGCCACTGCTGAGCACAGGGAAAAATTGTTTAAAGGTAGAAGAATGGCTCCCGATAATCAGTTTTAGATATTTGGCAGATGCAAAGAGTCTTACTGAAAACAATCAGAAAAATGAGGCTCGCCAGCTTCACCAGCGGCTCCAAGAATCTGCAAACTTGGTTTGCTTGAAGACTGTGCTTTATGTCACTGGGCTTCCTATAAGACTTGTGGATGTAATACAGCCTAGAGTCTACTTTGAGGCTTTGAGATTTTCTACACCCAGACTCAGATTTAATCATCTAATTATAGATTTTGCAATGTTTGTGGCTAGTCTCATTTCAGCAGCCACTTAATTGAACATGTGTAGTGTTTTATGGAGCTTAGAGGCTGGAATTCAGGCTCATAGGACCACTTTTGAGAGGACTGGAATGGTCTCGTGCATGTACAGATAATGAGACTGCAGTTCAAGAAAGCGACTTAAGTTTATGTAAACAGCTGATTGTTTGGACTCCTTTTCAAGAGCCTCTGTCCCTTATCATCAGCAATATTGAAATCAAGTCAAAACACTTACCATGCTCTTGCACTTCTCTCAGATTAAATTACAGTCACTGCTCTACTGGGAATGAAGCTAAACATTAAACAAGTTAATCTTCATCATAACAGGTTGTAAAGTAGCTTTTCTGCATAAAAATGCAAGCTACTTAAGAAACAAAGCGTTCAAGGTTAATATCATGACTCTGTGTCCACGTACTTCTCCTGCCCCAATCTCTAAATTTGTTTATGGTTTTAAAAAAATAAATGATATGTTAGATACACAATAAAAGCAATACCTCCTCTCATGTCATCGCTTTTCCAGTGCAACTTCTTATTTGTTACAACAGGAAATTCTGCCTGCATACTGAGACTGCCAGCTAGGTCCAAGGTTTTAAGTGAAGTCTTCTCTGTGAAACACAACCACCTCCTCTGGCCTTAAAAAAAAAAATTAAGAGATTAATTATATTTACTAGCACATAGCAAAAAGTGGATTTCATGGCTGGAAGTGGTAGCAAGACAGATGTGATATAAAACCGTTATATGCTCTTGACAAGTAAACCAGGTATATAAGACAGCTCATCTCAGCCAGGTTTCCCCAGGACAGAAAGCCCATGTCCAGGAGGGTTTCAGCAAAATAGATGCTTTTGTGTCTGTGGCCTGAGCTCTGACAACCTGTCCTCCCACCCATCCTGCACTGAGCCACCACAGCAGCTCATCTTCTTTTGCTGCGGGGATTGCCTACAAAAAAAGAGTGGAAACCCTGGCCTAAAGATTGTGCTGCCATCTGGGAGCATGTTGTGGGGCAGCATTCTGCTACTTTAATTACATCTGTTTTTTTAGAAAAGCTGATGCTGCGCATTAAACATACCAAATCCCTTCAGTTTATCCATCTTGTAGGCTACTTACATGGTTAAGACTGACCCAGACCTGAGCTGTAGGGTAATGCTGCCCTAATTTACCAGTGTTTCAGGGCTGCCTTACCTCCCACTCTCCTGAGAGCACCTATATTTCTTACTGTCCTCAGTCTCTCACAGCTGTAAACAGGCTGTAAGAGCCCAGCTGGCTCAGCACAAGTGGGATCCAGGAATTGCTATCTGCTGTGCAGAAGCCAAAAATAGCTTTGGGGAACATAACAGGAGTGACCAGAACAAATCTCAGGCTATACCACTGGTTTGTTGCAGTACTGAAACCCAGAGATCCAAGTGAGGAAACGCTTCTAAGGAAAGCTAAGGAAAAAAGTCTCATGCTTGCAGACACATGCTTTCAGGTCTTTTTTTCATGTCTAAAAGAAAATCTGCTGTTTTGACTCCCGCATGTCAGGTACTGAAGTGACAAAGAAATAATCCAGTATAGTACAATATTCTTTTCATGCACTTACTAACAGAACCCTTTTGTGCAATTTTCTTTTTCATTTAACCTGCTCTAGAGATGTCATTCAAATAGATTGAGGAAAAATGCAGTATTCAGTAAGGAACAGTCACATCCTTTTGCAGGTAATTAAATGCCATAAGCACTAATTACTCAGGAGACACCTAAAGTTTTAATTCCTGACGTGGTCATGCTGAACACAGTCTGCTTCATCCTTAACTGCTTCACAGCCTTTTCCCTTTTGATACATACCTTACAGCCACATAACACCTCATCAAATCTTTTTTGTGCATTCTTAATTAAACGAAACTTTGTGAAGACTGTCTGTAATCATTCCAGAACCTTGGCTGTGAAGGCAATACTTTCATCTCATCTTAGAGAGCAGTTTGAGACACAACAGCACCATCTACTGAGACTAACCATTGAAAATCCTGTGTATGCCTTTCAAAGCGTGTCAGATGAGAGGCACGTTTCGCTATTCTGGAATATTAGTGACAACATGCTGAGTAGGAAAATTACTTCATCAGCTGTTAAAATATACCTATAATTGCTGCTTTTCTGAAAGGTGAGGAAAAGAGTGCCCCCATCTAAGTGCTCAAGATTAAGAAAAAGGATCAGTTGTTTATCCTGTAAATGAGATACACTGTGTGTCAGCTTATTAATGTGTATCAGTGCATATGGATAGGTATATGAAAACAAAGGGGGAAATCAATATAGTTGCTCCATCCTAGTAATATAAAGCTATCTGCTACAAACATTTAAGTGAGTTTTCAATGCAAGTAAATAATTAAGAAACAACACTTTCTGGGAAGGAGGTGCTTTGAATCAGCTTGTTTGCAGGCTACATTCAGGTGATGTATGATTGTGAAGTGCCCGAGAACTACCATCAGGTGGCATTTAGTCCTGGGTGGTTCATTAACAGTATTTTGAAACATTTTTCATTGCCTTTCACAGCTTACAATTCGATTTCTTTTCTTCCCGTATCATATAATCAGCTACAACTGTCACAAGATGATCTCTCAGTATTCTTTTTTAAATCTCATATATATTATTTCTAGGCACTCAGCTTAATATGTCTTGAGACCGTCTTTGAGTCAGTGCCTAAAAATGCACGCTCTGCCTGGCTGGCTGCCTGGATGATTTGCTTAAATCTGCCTAAAAGGAAGATTGAAGACACTGAGATTCTGTCTCACTTAAACAAATAAATACAGTCTGCTTTGTAGAAATCAGATACTGTGTATTTCCTCTTCCTCTTTTTGTTCCTGTTTAACATGATATGGAGATTGATTAAAGATGAAAATGTCCTAGGAGCGGTTTTGAAAGAGATAAAGCTAGATTCACATCTGTGGAAGGTTCTACAGAACTTCATGGACTCTGCTCGTTGCTTTTCTGTGGCTTGACACACCTGAGACTACCATAAAAGACAACCAATGAATACTGATATACTGTGCTTAAGAAAGACATCTTCTTTAATGAGACAGCTGAAAACACATCAGCAAAAGGGAATCCTGGGCCAAGAATGTGATTCCATCTCCTTTTGCATTTCCAGATTAATTGTTTGCATTTGTCTGGACCTTATGCACTGTCAGCTGCAAATCTGGATCTGCATTTCTGCATTCAGTTTCACCTCACAATTTCACTTTCCTGCATTCTACCTATGATTTTTAAGCTTTTAGATCTGTGTTTGAAAGGCTAGCCTGTGTTAATTAAGTAACACAATATATTTAAAATTACACTGTAAAATCTCTGTAGTTTCATATAGAGGACTTTAATACACACACAGTCATGATGGTGTGATTAACGGATGTTATAGCGGTTTTAGAGCAATTGCATGGAAATTGTACTAGGAGACTATTGATTTCTCCATGCTAAGGCAAGGACAACTGCCAAGCGCTGCCTCTGGGCAGTAAGCAAGGACACAGGCTGGTGCCCGCCTGGCTGGGAGCGGCTCTGCAGGAAGAGACCTGAGGGTGTTGGCAGAGACAAGCTGGGCACAAGCCAGCAGTGTGCCCTGGCTGCAGGGACGGCCAACAGTGCCTTGGGCAATATTCACAGGGGCACAGCCAGGACATCGACGGGAGGGGTTATTTCTCTCTACTCAGCAATTGTGAGATTTCATCTAGAAAGTTTTTTCTGATTTTGGGCCCCTGGATGGAGTGAGTTCAGCATCTGGGGGCTATGATGAGGGCTGAAGGACCAGGCTTTTTCATCCTGGAGGACAGAAGGTGCTGGAGAGATCTAGTAGCAGTTTTCTTACAAGAAGGTCCCTGAGAAGATGGAGTCGGGCTCTTTCTTCACAGCAATGCAGTATGAGGACGAGAGGCTGTGGACAGACACCCGACACAAGAGAACCTCAGGCAATTTGTGACAACAGTGAAGGAGTGGAGCAGGTGGCCCATAGAGGCTGTGAAGCTGCCAACCTCACTGCTTTAGAGCAATAGGTTACCTTCCTTGCAGGCACTTTCTCTCTTCTCTTCAGCACTCCAAAGACTGCCATTAGCACCTCCTCACTCTTCATCCTTATCCTATAGTAGATACAGGCACTGAGACCTTTCAGCTATCCATATACTCACCTGTGACAATGTTGGAAGCTTGATGAATACAATCCGATCACAAACGGAAAAAAAAACACCGCACTCTATGCTTAATTCAACACTGTATGTAGACAGGAGTATTTACACCACAAGCATTTTATGTATGTGGGATTTTCCCGCAAGTTCCCTTGGTGACTGAGATTGAAATATTATAAATAAAATGAATAAGTTTAATTTATTGCCAACTAAAATTAGAGTAAGATGGTGAGAAATAAAGGCGAAATCTAAAACATTGTCCCACCTCAATCCCCGTACCCCATTCTTCCATGTCCAGTCTCACCCTTCCATCCCTGACTTCTCCACCTCCTGCCCCCAAGCAATGCAGGGGCCTGGGGAATGGGGTTGGGGTCAGTCCCTGCAGCCCCTCTCTACCACTCCTTCCCTCTCCCACCATGTCTTGATCCAGCTCCGGAGCCTTCCTCGGGGGGCTGAGAGAAAGCCATGCTACAGGGCAGTCTCCCTCCCAGGGCTGCAGGGGACCTCTGCTCTGGCTGTGTCTGGAGCACCTTCTGTCCTCCTTTCCCTCAGGTGCCAGCAGGGCTGTTTCTCCCCCTTTTCCTGCCTGCTGAGCATTTTGCCCTTTCCTCCCCAGGCTCTTCCCAAAGTACCCACCTGTTGCTGCTGGGCCTGGCCATGCCCTGCAGTGGGGCCATTGGAGCCGACTGGAACTGGCTGTGTCTGGCACGGAGCAGCCCCAGCCTCGCCTCACTACCAGCATCTCAGCATGTAAACCCAACGCACAGGTCAACGCTGTTCATTAAACGCTGGGCAAAACTTCTCACAGAGCCAGTGGCCAACTGCTACAGTCTGTTCCAGTTCAAACTGCACGCAACACAGTGGATGACTGAATGCTCATTCAAAAAAGTATTATAGAAAAGAATGGAATAGAATCAGAGCAGATACTGATGACTAATTAGGTCTAACATGTAATTATCAGCAGCAGCCCACAGCAATGGGTTCAGTAGGAACCCATAGAGATGCTGAGGTCTGTTCTGCCTGCCTCTGGAAATCACCTGTCAACAAGGTTCTGAGCAGTGGTATTGAAAAAAGCTTTCAAAACAACGAAAATACAAGATTCACTTGTATTACCCCAAACCCACATGCTAGGGTTTCATACAGGAGATCAGAGAAGATAAACACTTCATACACAATTCTGTGTTTATTGCTTAGCGATGCTGCATGCAGAATCAGGACTTGCGCTGCCTTTGTGCAATCACCGACAAAAATTTCGGCAGGACCAGGAGTGGTCCTGTGTGCTTCTCCAGCCAGTGACAGCGGCAGCAGGACTAGCTCTCAACAGTTGGGTTTTTTCATTGCTGACCACCAGAAGAGATTAGGGTAACACTTCCCTTTCCACTCATCTACTGTCACTTCCCCTCAGCTTACTCTCAGAATTCTGTGATGTTTTTGTGCAAGTATTGCTGTTCATGCTGTTACCTTAAAAAGCCGGTCTGCCAAATATTCTCTTGCTTCTACCCAGAATGCATTAACATTCTCACTGTGGAAGTTAAAACTTTAGCACCTGCCCATGATCTCACAAGTTCCATGCTGCAGAGGATTGGAATAAAAGCATTAGAAAAACTCTAAATGTGAAAATGTGAAAGAAATGTTCAACGTGGAGGCCAACATGCACACACTGAGGGGTTCTCTGACAACCCATGCCTTCACATTACCCAGCGTGAAACCTACGTGAGACCATGTTGTATTATTACTTTTCAATATAGGAAACGGGATTCATCCTAATTCTCAAGTGCCTGGGAGAAATAATTCAATCCGTATTCTGTTAAGTCTTCACACAAATAAAGACATTTTGTTCCTCACATGAACTGTTAGAACTACGAGTGAAGACAAAAGTCCCCAAATTAAATGAAGAAAATTATTTAAGCTGTTAATTGGCTATCCTTGAGAGAAAAAGACACTTAACAGTGTCTCTTGGGAAGTTTTCTTGAGTCTTGACAAAAAAATGCAAAACTTAGGTGCAATTTTTACTCTGGCTTGTACAGATGATAGCGCTTTTAGAATGCTTCCACACAAATACAACCTATGCATGCAAGCTAAATTAGCTTGGCCAGCTTACCCAAAAATCAGTGCTGGCATACATCCTAAGCCAGAATCAGCTTGTTTCTCACCAGTCTCTCTTCTCAGTGATCATTGAATCTGCTCATGGGAGCAGGGAACATCTTCTTGCCTCTAATTGTGCAGAGACGAACGCAATGGACTCATCACCCATGGGCTCTCCAATGCTGCAGCAACATTAATTCAAACAAGTAGGCATAGTAGGCTTATGTGCATTATGAACAATGGAATGTGTTCCTTGGCAATAAAAGCTGTGTCAGATAACCATCAGGCCACGTATGTATATAATTATGCACGCACAACTGGGTCCAAGTTGAATAGCTGCTTTAAAAATATCCTTCAAGGCCACATTTTTGAAGTTCTTCAGTTTCACATGAGCAAAGGCATATACGAAGGAATAATCTTTGCAACTGCGTGGTTATCCAAGTCATTTATAACTGTTTTTTTGTTGTTTTTTCCTTTTTTCCTTGCAGCATCTTGTCTGCATTGTTGGCTCACTAAAAACACTTAAACATCAGGAAGGTGAACGTGAACACTGTGTGCATGCATGAGTTTAAGGACCTTTAAAAGTTTGGCTCGGAGATTACTAACAGCAAAAACTTTGAGAAATCACTTCATGTATGCTGGTTAATGTTAAGGTATGTTTTCCATTCCTGAAGGATCCTGCCAAATCTGAAGAAGAGAGGGGGAAGGTATAAAGTACCCATTGTTTCTGCTAAGGTTACTTCTTGGGTTCTTTCATTTTGTGATTTACGAAGAGTATTGTTTTACTTCAAAAAGTATTACGCAACAGAGAAGAGAACTTGGACCCTAAATTCAGCAAATGAGCTTTATCCAAGCTTTATACATACGGACAGTTCCTGTAACTTCAGCGTAACTTCTTACAGGTTTAATTTGAGACATGATAAGACACTTTATTAATTCAGATCTGTGTGTGCATAACTCTCTTTGAACTTTTTTTGGATCACTTCTCCAAAGCAGTTGTCCCACTCAGTCAAACATTCTGGAAGGGAGGTGCCAGCATTACTGGGAAATTTATTAGTATTATTACTTCTTTTCCCTCTCCTTCCTTCCCATGTGCTTGGCATCCTGAACAGGAAAAGGAGGGGAAGAAAAAAGTAAAAGGAGCAGTATCTTTGTGCTGGGTGAGCAATGAAAATAACGGAAACAGCAACAGAAAGAAGTAGTCTGGTCAGAGAACAGGAGGTTTTTCTGCTTCTTTTTGGTTACATTAATAAAAAAAAGAAACATGCCTTTATTTTTTCTAAAAAGGATGAGACAATCTGTTTTACATCTGTGAGGCTCATGGTCAAGAGCTGGAAGGAAACTGGAAGAAGTTCTGACACTGGAGTTAGGGCTATGGAGAATGCTTGAGTCTGAACAATGGGACAAGAGGACCAAAATGAATTACCAGGAGGGAGGATGCAAAGAAGGTGGAAGGCATGGGCAAAAGCATCAATTCTATAGTGACTGAAAGAAAGAGCAAAACCCGTTCAACCTTCCAGATACAAAGGATTCAGCAGAGCCACAAAGTCAAGTTATGCAGTTATAAAATAGCATCAGAGCAGTACGATCATTGCCCTGACCCCACAGTGCTGGCAGTGAGGCATATTTGAATACAAAGCAGAATTGCTTACGCATGTTTGTCACTAGATTTCAGAAGATTAAGAGCAAGTATTGGAAAGATATTGTCTTAATTGCCATCACACACTATTACATTTGAACAAACATATCTGTCTGCAAAAATTAGCGGTAATGGGAGATGCATCATAAGATTGCAGCTGTCACGCAACCAGGACCACAAAACAGATGAGGAAAAATATCCTTCACTAGGAGACAAAACAGTTACAGCAAGTAACGTTTTGTTTCATTTTCTTAGATTTTCAATGTGAAACACATTTACCTTCACAGTATAGAATCATAGAACGGTTCAGGTTGGAAGGGACCTTAGAGATCATCTTGTTCCAACCCCCCTGCCATGGGCAAGGACACCACTCACTAGATCAGGTTGCCCAAAGCTCCATCCAGCCTGGCCTTGAATATTTCCAGAGAGGGGACATCCACAACTTCTCTGGGCAACCTGTTCCAGTGTCTCACCACCCTCACAGGGAAGAATTTCCTCCTTATATCTAGTCTAAATCTACCCTCTTCCAGTTTATAACCATTACTCCTTGTCCTGTCATTATCTGTCCTTGTAAAAAGCCCCTCCCCAGCTTTCCTGTAGGCCCCTTCAGGTACTGGCAGGCTGCTATCAGGTCCCCCCGCAGCCTTCTCTCCTCCAGGCTGAAGAGTCCCAACTCTCTCAGCCTGTCCTCGTAGGGGAGGTGCTCCAGCCCTCTGATCATCCTCGTGGCCCTCCTCTGGACCCGCTCCAACAGCTCCACATCCTTCTTGTGTTGGGGGCCCCAGAACTGGGCACAATACTCCAGGTGAGGTCTCACGAGAGCTGAGTAGAGGGGCAGAATCACGTCCCTTGACCTGCTGGCCATGCTTCTCTTGATGCAGCCCAGGATGCGGTTGGCCTTCTGAGCTGCAAGCGCACACTGCCCAGTAGGGGCTCACAGTTTGCCCTGTTAGCAAATATCAAAACCAGAAGAAGAAACTACAAACACACAAACACATGCTTGAAAGTTTACAAAAATATTTTGCTATCACAATAACTAATGGTGTAAAAAAAAAATAATAATTACCTGTTATATCACACCACAAAAACTATGGAACTGTGGTGCATGCATTCCCTTCATCTCCTTGAAGACACAGGCTGGATGCAGCTCATCAGCCCACCACCCAACTGCATCTGTGAGCCTGGAAGGAGAACAGAACGGCACATTGCTCAGGAGCTGACTGGGGCATGGTTCTCCTGGCTGTAGCTCCAAACCACAACCAGTTGGCGAAAGGGAGCTGCTCCCACATGACAGGACACAACCACATCTGCGCATCTGGACAGCCTCCTCTTGGTTTTCATGGGGCTTTCAGCTGCCTAAAGTTCAGAAGCTGGGCTGCTGAGGACAGGATAGCTGTCAGAAAAACTTCAACACAAAAAGGCAACTTAAATCGTGGAAGGGCAGACTGGTGAAAGGAGCAGTTTTCCACACAGGACTTTGGTAGTAATCACCTACATTTTCCTTCTTAAACCTCCAATAGCTACAGGTGATGTGGAAATTCCACAGATATAGCATAAATATGACTTTATTTTTCAAATATATATCTCTTTTCCCCTTGCAGAACAGTTTGTATTTTTTTCACAATAGCGTCTGCTCCAAAGTTGGCACAAAATATTTTCTAAAATTAACACTGTTATTCCCTGAAATAAAATATTTGAAGTATTTCCATGTTTATCGGGCTTCTTCCAGGTATTGTTTGACAGTATGAAGGACTGGATTAAGTTGTTTAGGTATTCTTACTAAAGAAAAACAAAGTAGCAATTGAGTTAAGCCACTTTTCCAAATACATATCTTGGGCTCAAAATTAGCATTTATGTTTTGTTTTTATGCAGGAAGAAAGCCCTTTATGCTCCATGGGTCACCTATCACCATTGTCTTCAACTTTCAACTTATTTCTCAGAAAAGGCAAAAAATTAGAACGATATAAACGCTGGTTGCAGGCCTGGCCTCCCCAGAATAAGAGAGACATGGACATACTGGGGAGAGTCCAGTGAAAGGCCACAAAGGTAATTAGGGGCTTGGATCATTTTTCCTGTGAGGAAAGGCTGAGAGAGATGGAAGTGGAGAAGAGGAGGCACAGGCAGGGATTTTACTAATGCATCTAAATATGTGAGGGGGTAGAGTGCGGACTAAAGACAACAGAGTCAACTTCTTCTCAGTAGTATCCAGTTACGTGCCAAGGGGCAATGGGCACACACTGAAAAACAGGATAAATATATAAAAAATAAAAATTTCTGTGAGGGTGGTCTAACACTGTTACATATTGCCCAGAGATGTTGTAGTCTCATCCTTGGAGACACTCAAAACTCAATGTCGTCCTGAGTAACCTTGTTGGTGCTGCTCTGAGCAGGGGTTGGACTAGTTGATCTCATTTGTCCCTCACAACCTCAACTCTGTGATTGTATGAGAAATATGGGTCTTGTTTAAGATTAATACTCCTACAATTTACCTTGCGTAACTCCATCACCATTGTTAAAAGTTGCAGTAACACAGTGTAACAAGGCAAAACACGTCTTCCAAGTCCAGACTGAAATGCTGTACTGGAAGCTTAGTTTTTAAAAGCTGAGCACCAGTCTTGCACTGCCTTAAATCTGAAAGTTATTAGCTTAATCTTGACTTCTGCCTACACACAGATGTCTTTCTTCTCTGAGCAATACTCTAGAATATTTTGGACAGCAAAGAGAACTGAAGGTGGGGAGGGAGAGAGGAAAGTAAAGGGGCATTATGTGAACACATTATGAGACAGGTTTTAACCGGCCAAATGTTCAGATACTTCGTAAAAAATAATATATTAACCTTGCAAAGTTATTTATACATATAAATCAAATGTAATTAAGCAACAAATGCCTAAATTGAAAAACCAACCAACAGAAAAGATTATCATATTTGTCTTTTAGTGGTGACATTAATTTAACTCGACTCCTAGGTTAAAATATGCCATCATTTTGGATTGGTAGCTCAAATTTCATTGACAGCTTTTCCCAAAAAGGATACAGTAGGGGGTATAAACTTCTCAGTATAATTTTGAAAGATGTCAAAAGCTTGGCATCTACAGTACAGCCCATATTCAGCATTTAGGATAACCTAGAAAAGAAAATCCTTTCCCACTGTTTGTCTTTGGAGCTATTGCTTTGATCGCCCTTACCTCATTAGCTTGTCCTTTTCCTTTCTCTGAATTATCTTATAGAATTATTTGTACAAACGAACATCCTACATGTGAAGCAACTCACCTGTCAGAAGAAGGAAAACTCAAGAAATCAACATCTTAAGTTCTAGTTTAGCTTTAGAATATATAAAATTTGTCAGTATAAATACTCGGAATTGTTGAGAAACAGAGATTATCATATATCGACACTGCTAAGTGCAGGAATTAGGTAAATCATCACAAAATATCCTGAGTTGGAAGGGACCCATAAGGATCATTGAGTTCAACTCCTGGCTCCACACAGGACCACCCAAAAATCAGAGCATGTGACTGAGAGTGCCGTCCAGATGCTTCTTGAACTCCAGCAGTCTTGGGGCTGTGACTACTGGCCTGGGGAGCCTGTTCCAGCGCCCAACCACCCTCTGGCAAAGAACCTTTTCCTGATATCCAACCTGAACCTCCCCGTATCACAGAGACAATCATCCAGCGCGTTCTGTAATTGCGACAGCCACAGTCAGTCCACATGGACAGGCATTACATAAGGAGCTGGAAACTGCTCAGTACCCCTTTTTTCTTGAGCTCTTCTCTACATTCACCACTGAATCAGAAAGCTCACTCTCCAAGCAAGTAGCATAGAGCTAAGACTTCAAAACATGCCAGCACCTGAGGAGGTGCTCCTCCTGCCCAGGAGGAGCAGGGATGTGTCTGAAAATGTCTGTCCCTGTGCCTGGCTTCGGTACCCTCTCTGTTACTTGTCTCTGGCTTGCCAGGAGCACCAGAGTGGCCACTCCAAGGGGCAGAAGGCAGGAAGGAGATAAAGGAGCAAACAGCAGCTCACAGGGTGTTTTATAGATTTTGGTATACAGTTTAGCCTTCACCTTGAGATCCGAACATTTCTGTGAACAGTCTCAGGAATTTATCTTAATTGTTTTTGAATCCAAACAGGATGAACAGAAATAGTTAAACAGTTTCAGGGAGAAATAGCCTCTTAGGATGTCCAGCTTGACAGTCTAAATTACAGCAGATTATGTGGAAGTTTGGAAAGCTTCAAAGATAAGGTGCCCAGGTTTTCACATTGAACAGCACTGCATGATTCTTAAATGTGGAAAAAGTCACCTTCTTTGGGGCAAACATCAGAAAATAATGACTTCTATAAATCCCCAGGAAAGGGAAATGTAAAGGTTAGCTTTCCCTGAGTCTGAAATTCAGTAGTGAAAGAGACTGGGAAGCATTGTGTTCATTCTGAGCTTAAGGAATCTCTGTCTAAAGGAACTCTTAATAGTTCCTTTAAATGGTTCCTTAAATTAAGGAAAAATCCCTCTGCAGCTATGCATTCATTTCTCCCTTAGCTTTCAGGCTACTCTGTTGGGTTACTGTCCAAAAAATCTCATAATTTAACTTTGCAGATTCATATTTTCTACCATGTTAAAGCCTCTGTCAGTCTGAGGGAATACGTTTTAGTGCCCAAATGTGAAATGGATCTAGAAAGTGGTTAAGGTCCATTTACTTTTAAAATGTTCATTTAGAGAAGTACCTATGCTATATGTAATTTTCATGATTACATCCATAATTTTAAAATAGACATCACCTGGAAAAATGACTTACAGATTGCAGGACAATGGTGAAAATATCCGATGCCAGATGGAGACTATTTATGTACTACATTAACAGTAATGGGAGCACATGAAAGAATTGCAGTGAATTATTTCCCCGTTCATAGGTGTAGATAATACAATAATGAAGCTTAATTTCATTTATGGACTGATGAGTTTTAACCACTATGAGATCCTGTTATTTCCACTGTTAAATGGAATTGAAATTTCAAATTGAAATGCAATGTCATTTTGAAAATAAAATGACAGTCAAGTCAGTTCCAGTATCTCAGTTATAAGATGCAAGTTGGCTTTCCTAGATGATGGGAAAGAGTTTGGAAAGCAAAATAAATTATGCTTTATTAATATGATTAAGTGTGGTTCAGCTTTACAAAGTAATTAGTTAAGGTAAAGGAATAACATGAATCTCACTGATAGAGTAACTTAGTGAGTTTTCCCTCCTCATACACCAACAGTGAAAATTTGTCTCGGGATCAGAGGACCATATCTGTTTCCTTTCAGTCTTCATAACTACATCACCAGAAATGAAAGCTGTTTTCAAAAAAATTGAGTATCATAAAAAACAGTACACGCTTATATCCATTTCATGAGTTTACTCACGCACCAAAAGTTTGAATATGCTCAATGAAACTTCTTAATGTAGATGTTCTCTTTAGAGCAGTCCTTATATCCTATAATTCTGTATCAAATTCTCAGAAATTTTGGAGACTGAAGGAAAGATGTAAAAGGATGCATTGCAATCATATGGAGACAAGGCATTTCCCAAGATTTATTCACAAGAAAAATATCTTTTTCTAGTTCTTGACAAGCTGTACATTTATACTGCAGTAACACTAAACAGCTTCTGAGAATAAATCCCTTTTCTAAACAATGTCAAGAGACCCACTGTCATCTAAACTAGAAATTTCCTGGGATGAATGTGCAAAGCTGGAGCCCACCGGCAGGACCAACATCAGAGTGGAACAGAAAAGCTGAAGAAGCCAAAGTAATGACAAGTGATGAGATTAAACAACAGCCTTTGAAAAAAGGTGGAGAGGATTTGGATACATGAAGATGTGAATGGTGGAAGTTTTCAAGAGCAGACCCAGCCCTTTTAACCAAATACACTGTAGATAGCAACAGATGCAGAGGACATACACCATCAATTTACACCAACATAGAAGTTGCATAGGATATAATGAGAATATATTTCAGAAGTGGAAAGATTTGAATCTATTTTAGAAAAGGTCTTCAAGTGCATAGAAGTTAGAGTTATTTTCCAGTCTGATAGGACTCACTCAGATGATGTACTTAGCAGCAGATGTAACTGGAAAGGTTGTGAAGACTTACAGGAGATGACTCTGAATTTCCAGCATGAGATATGGGCTTTAGGTAGTAATCATGCTCCTGCTAATGGGGGTTGACAAGGCACAGGATGCCAGCAGGTGTGTGAAGAAACGAGTTTGCACTGATTCAGATGTGAGTATGAGGCTGCAGTTCTGGAATGGGGAAGATGTTAGAGCACAGTCTATGAGGGCTACTCTGAGACTATTGTCTCCTGCTTTGTTATGTTGGTCCATGATGTCAGAGGCATTGGTGGTATGGCAGTAGAGGTTGAACCTTCCCACCAAGTATTCCCTTACATTTTGTTGCCATGTGACAGACGGCAGCAGAGGGACATCTGACAAAATGGTGTCTGACATGGAAGTGCGTATGAAGCAAAGGTGTGAAACTGAATTCCTCCATGTGGAAAAAATGGCACCCATTGACATTCATCATTTATGGGGACCAAATAGTGGATGTGAGCACAGTGAGGTGGTGGGTGGTGCGTTTCAGCAGTGGTGACAGTGGGTCACCTACACTGCTGTAGATTTTTACAAACACAGCATGGAGGCTCTTGTCCATTGCCGGTGAAAGTGCATAACTAGTGGTGGTGACTGTGCTTAAAGACAGTGTTTTGTATCTGAGAATTTGCTCTACCAAACAGTGTTATTGTGCTTTTTGTATCTGTTGTAGTTTCCGTGGAAATAAATAGGAGGCATTACTTTCAGAGCGACCTACATAGTATCATCTACAACAATAGATGAGGGCAGGATGAAAGCATACTTTCTTCTCCATGAGATCTCGTGGCCAGTGGTACCCAAGCAAACCTGGGTGAAAATCCTAGATGAAGATGAAGAGTCTGTAGTTATCTTTGGGAATAAAAGTAGATGCCCAACAGCCTGAAACCTTTCTTTCTTTCTTTCTCATAGTAGAATCCATCTCCTCTCTATCGCAAATACCAGCATAACAAAAAAAGGGCTCAAAAAACACAATATCTCTTTTTTTTCAAGTTCTCCCTTATAGGCAGTGTTTCAATATTGACTGTTTATATTAAAAATGTAACAACAACGCAGCACACAGTACAGTATCAACTCTAGCTTGCTGCAGTAGATTTATCAAATGTGGTTTGTAGCTTCTGTTAAACCAAAATGCTTACACCAAAAACGCCACAAGAATCCAGACGAAGGAAACAAAGGCACATTTCAGCCTTTTCAGCCTTTCTACTGTATTACCATACATGTCTTGCACTGACAATTTACATTATCTCATATTAAATATTCTAGTCATACAATTCAATTAGCAAGTCACGGCTAAACATAGCTATCTACTTCATAACAATTTAAATGTTTAAGACAGCCAACCCCCAAACATATAAACATCAAAAGCTATGTAAATATCTGGGAAATATAAAGCATATGAAAAGTTGCAGACAAAGCAATAGGCTCATTTTTCAAAGCCAAGAAACTCTGAAGTATCCCCAAGCTCTAACCCTAACAAAACTATCCTGGAGATTGTTCTCATAATACCACCCCATCTCTCCCTGCCTCATGCCTCCCTCAAAACAGCGGGGAAGATGGGAGATATGACATCACTGATTTTGCTTTTTGAAGAGTCCCATAAGTACCCAAAACATTGCATGATAGTTTTAGTTAACTATTGCTAAAGCCACACATCCCAAAATAGTCCCAAGCACTTTTCCAAGCAGAACAGATTTTCCTTACATTGAGCTCATTTAGCAAGGCGTGTACCTAGTGCTAAGGGAAGACAAAAGCCAAGTCAACGTGAGAGCCCAGACAGCAGGTTTTCATCTGTCAGTATGGGGACATGAGAGAAAATGAGCATTTAACACTAATACTAAATAATAAGGCTGTTACATAAGATTCAGTAAGCTCAGTGGGGAGTTTTCATGCACAGCTCTTTCAAACCACTAATTAGCAGAATAACTGTACAGAATGCGCATGCTCCCTATATTCTTCCTTTTATTGGAGAGAAGTAACAGCACTGATTTCTGCTTTAATACACTGAGATCAGCATCATTTAAGACAAGTACCAAAAACTACTTTGCTGACAACCTTCTGAGCCCTTGCACTGTTTTTGTGCCTGCCTGATGATTGTAGGGAACCCTAGAACACAGAATAAAGAAAATTGTTATCTTGCCAGTATTTGAGTGCCTCTGAATAAGTCTCCTTTTTATGGATTCTTAGAGTTCTCCACAAGTGGAAAACATACTTTAAATCCCCTTCCATGAGGAGGTCAATCCAGACAGATGAGTAGCACAGAACACAGCTGAAGCCAGTGAGCTCTGCCAGGAACCAGCATCCGCCCTTTCATGCAGCAGTGCCGGGGCCATATTGTACTTTTTACAGCTGTGTCATGAAAGGCAAGATGCCATTCAATAGTGCTATAGAAATGTAGTAAATTCCAATATTTGATATGTCAAGCATTTGCTTCCTCAGTAGTTACTGCTGAAGTGCTGCTAATCCTTCCATAAACATCTGCACCTCGACGGATTCTTCAAAGGCGACCGGCAACTTTCTCTTGGTTTCAGCCAATATGATCAATCTGTCCACTCCCCAGGTTTGCTGCTTCTCAGAACAGCATGAATGAATACTAGAAAAGAATATTTCTATTACTTTTTAAATGTGAATTTTCAGCCACAATATGGCTTCAAATCTTGTAGTATACAATAAAATATTTCATAGGTTCACTCTCTCTCCAAATGACAGCAATTGGATTTTATTTGTGCTTTCACTAGGGTGTCACATCCTCTGCACAACCAGTTTCTTTCCCTTTCTTTCCTTGTATAAAAATGTGCTATTACATTTGGAAAATTGAAAAAAGGACTTAGGAACCAGTAGTACTAAACATTTGATTCCTCAGGCACTCTCAAATTCATTTAGAACCCAAGTTTCCTGAATTTTCATTTTTAAAATATTACTATGAAGATTTATAATTTAAGAATTTTTTTATTTTGACAACATTTTTTAGTTGAGTTTATCAGCTGAAAGCGGCTATCAGGGTCTGTCAGAATGCTGCAAATGCTGCTTGGGGGACTATAAAGTGAATGCAAAGCAGGGAAGATAAATCCTCTCACTCTCATTACCTATGCTGAAGAAAGATAAAATGTAAACATATCAAACAGAAGTCTTGTTTGGTTGGAGGGTGCCTCCCCTAAAGAAACATGCACTAGATGCTTAACACAACTGCTGTTTTCAGAATGATGTCCTTTCTTCTATCCCTTAAGACACTGGGACACATGCTGTGCTGACTTTGTGTTTTGCTAAATACAAGCAATTAACACGTGATCTAGATACAGTAGGTTTAGCTCAAGCGTGACTATTCTCGTGAAAAAAATCAACTCTGCTGAAGGCACATTACATTCAGCCTAGTTTTTTTTTTTTTTAATACAAATTACTTTTTGAAGAGCAATAGTAGAAGACTATTGACAATACACATGATAGCCTCCCCTCTTTTGCATTTAGACACCAACAGTATTTCCAGAAGACACCGAATGCTACTCATCTTCCATCACATTTTAAAAGATTTGTAGGAAGTTTTGAAAGAGATTTACCAAAGTATATTAAAATTACAATATTTAAAAAAAGAACAAGAACATAGACTTTAACAATCTACTGAACCTTAAAATTTTAAGGTCTTTTTTCTGGTCTCTTAGACTCAGATCAGAAGCAGAAGATGAGGATGTCATTGGGCAGAACTGTAAGCCTGCAATGCAGACTCATGTCTGTGTTGTACAGTTTTATATCTTGAACTAGTCTTTGATGAACTTTCAGTGCAGCGAAGATGTACTGACATCCTGAACCAGAGGCTACTCCTTTGCAGGATTTCATGACAGGCTTATAGCATAGCATGGGAATCTCAGTTCCTCAGGAATAAAATGAAAGAGGAAAATAGATTCCTGCTAGCCAAGAAATAGAGAGGCAAACGAGCAAAGTAGGCCTTTTATTTAAAAAAGTGTGCTCTAATTGCTCCCTACCTTTTGTACCTGTTTTTGAAAAAACGTATTCATGGCACATATGGTATGTGGTATGTGGCACGTCCCACTGCCAGATATGAGTGCCCAAAGGAACATTTCTGACTCTGTGAATCAGCTGACAAATGCAGCATTCAGTGTTCACTCAATGCCATTGTAACGAAACCATCCTCATTGAGGATTTGAATTTTAATTGATCATCACTGTGAGCTAGGATTCTTCACAGTGCCAGTAACCAACTCCACGTGGCCCATGCCAGAAGCTTGGAGATGCACTTCCCCAAATCTCCCTTTTTCAGTCAAACTCAGTAAGTACCAACAAACACTAACCCAATGTAAAACTTCCTTTTCTTCTTACCCAGCTAATTGGCACTGTTCTGTTACACTCAGAGTACCCCACATTGCAACCCATTCATCTTCTGAGGTATCTGCACCACTGCTGTGGATGGCAGTTCATTGTTAGTTTTGGACACCAGATTCTTGTACTTTTAAAGATAAATTCATTTAATTGCAAGTACTCTACCTAAAACTGAATTCAGGAGCCAGAAACTTCCAACAGACACTTTGAACAGGGGCTGCAGAACAGACGAAGATGGCATCCATTTTATGTTGATACTGACAGAATTTAACAAGCTATTTTTCTCTCTTTACAAGAGAACACTGGCTACTCAAACAATAAAGCGGGAAACAATTAGTATGTTTTCATTTTACCATATGAATAAGGAATTAAACATTCTGAAGAATCTTCACCTCAAGAGCTATGTGGATTTTTCTAATCCTCAAAGTAGTCAGGTTTTCCACTACAGCAAAGGCTGATACAGTGAAACACACAACTTCTCCCTGTCTTAGACCTAGATCCCCAACGATATAATTCCATGCTTTATCATGCTTTACCATGAATTGGGTTGTCTGCCATAATACCAATTTTCAAATCAGAAAAACTTTTTTTTTTTTAAAAAAAAATCATTAGCATCCATGCTTAAGTGGGTAAACAAGAAAAACAGTGTAATAGAACTTTTATCAACCCTGTTCCAGCTGTGTCTAATGTTACACTGAAACATGGAATATTAGGCAGTGTTACAAGGTACCTCCAAATACAAAGAAAATAAGCATTCCTTAAAAGAACATGCATTTTTGCATCAAAGATGATAACAGTTTACAATCCCTTTGTCTTGCTAAAAATAATCACCTCAAAAAGATCAAAGCAACATTAATCAATGTTTATAATTTAACCTGGAACTACAAGATAATGTTGAATTTCTACATCAGTTATTAGCTGTGCAAATCAAAGTACTTCTTGAACTAGAAATGTTTCTCTCTCAAAAATTGAGAAGACTCAGGTGTTCCCAAACCAAACCATATCAATTCATTTACTTTATGTTCTAGCCACAAGAGAAAAACAAAGATCAGAGTACATAAGCCAGGGTAACAGAAGCTTGCTTCCAGCACAAACATTGTCAAAACTCCAGTTCTAAAATCAAACACATTCTTGGTTAACGTTATCAGCTTAGATATTACACTAAAATTAATTTTCACAGAAAAGAAATGTTAAATT
This sequence comes from Penelope pileata, assembly GCA_013396635.1. Classification (NCBI taxonomy): domain Eukaryota; kingdom Metazoa; phylum Chordata; class Aves; order Galliformes; family Cracidae; genus Penelope; species Penelope pileata. The sequence continues at coordinate 681,797 of WBMW01001218.1, read as the reverse complement.
TAGGCTTCAAATAAATCTTGAGCAGCAGAGAAATTCCAGGAATAGCAGCTCAGATCTCATATACCCAAAGCAGAGCCCTGCTTACAATAAAGATTAGTACTAAATGTTAGCGATCAGCATGTGTGGATGACAATGAAAAGCAGTGGGAACTTTTTGAATACTGCTTGTTTACCAAGGGCACAAGAGAGCGTTACAATTAATGGAGTATTCCTTTTGCCATCATTAGAAGCATCTGTACCAGGATCATTTGGCAAATGGTTGAAATTCCTACTAGCAATTATTACATTCATTCATGTTTAATTTTTAGAAGAAATTAAACCTGTAGCTGAATCTTGTTCCAAGTTTAACACAGTAATTTCAGAGACAAATATAGCATTTTATTTCTTTTTTTTAAATTTCTCTTTCTAGTTTGAATATTCCACTTTCATATAATTACATTTCTGCAATACACATATGTATATAAATACTTAAAAAACACTAATTTGACAGCATAGATGCAAAATTGATCTTAATTTGCTTTTTCTTTCATTTTCCTACATATACATGTATGTATACATGCACTGTACTGCATGCATTACGCCCACTGACCTTTTCCACAGGACACTCACCAGATCAGATACAGGTGAGCATTATTCCTTTCCAGAGCAGCTGTTCTATTTTTTGCCTTTTTCTTTCTGTTCTGAACTGTATTTACTGCACAGTATGATTTTTTTTTTTAAACGTAACAATACATTCTATGTATTGTATCATAACTAGAACACAAGTTGTTCATGAAAATTAATTTGTATTCATATCCTGAGGCAGACTTACTCCCACCTTCCAAAGGAGGAGACAAGGTACAACCCTATAAACATTGTAAGCATCTGATGGCTTAGTGTTCAAATTCTCAGTGCATTTCATACAGTGTAATGATTCACACTGAGGTGAACCCTGTTGTTAACGTATGAAATAACGTCACTTAACTTACACACATATCGGCTCTTAATTCAGTTGCAATTTAATAGGGTTTTATAGAGCTTAAGTCTTAATCCATTTTGGATTTTTCACCCTCCCTAGATTAACATGAAGGTACCTAATATGAAGGTCACTTCTGATTAAACATCAAGTCCTTTCTTCAAAGCACAAGGCTGCTAAACTCTAGAAGAAATGAGACAATACTGCTCTCTTTGTTCTTTGATGTTGTTTAGTCTTTGTCAAAGAAGTTTTACCCCTTTTCCCACCCACATCCGTCCACCTGAGACAGATACCCAAAATGGATGATTTCTGTTCAAACTGTTAAAACCTAGCAAAAAAATACAGAAGACAGGAGTAAAAAATTTTACAGTGGGAAATACTGGGCATTATAGATTGTGCTATCACGTAAGCTAATAGTAAGTCCAAACATTCGCTTTCAAATATCCCAAGTAACACGTGTAAATAATTTAACAAGCTTGCCAGTGAACTGTAGGTCTTTTTCATGGGCTTGGATGGAGAGAGCACGCAGCTGTCAGAGGGCTGGAAAGTGACCTGAAAGCAGCAGTCTGCTGCCAAATTGTTTCAGCAAGCGCTGATGAGAGCCAGTTCTGGGGATGGGTCAGGGGTTCTCACTGTCTTCATCTTTGGCCATTTGAATGCGCTTTTAGTTTATCACAAATACGTGGTAAATTTTTCATTGACATATAGCAATATTTGTTTACAGTTACTGAATTCATTTAAACTCCAAATTTACCTGCATGGAGAAGAGCCTGAAAATTCTGCTCTTACAAATAGGGATGAAATATACTCATATGAAATAGAAAGCTACATAATTTAAACCACATTCTTAACTGTTAAGCATTTTTTCCACCAATATATTCTTTGTTCTGTGTGTGCCAGACACTGCAGCTGAATTCCCAAATGAGTATATGAATGTGTGGGTGGGCACCCAGAGAAGGAGGAGACTTTGCAAAGAATGGCATAAGAACCAGTTCTGGGGTTAGAAGCATTTTATAACTATTGTGCACATCACCTGGCATTTTTCTGTTGCCAAGGGCTGGTGCTGCACATATACATGAAAGAAAGCAAGCTTAAGTGTTTTATAGCAGCAGTAAATTAACTGTTACTAAAATTATTTTATGAGATGCATATAAAATATCAGGTGTTTACGCAAACAACAACAAAAAACCTGCCCAAGTTAAGCAAGCCTCCAGGTGAGCAAGATGTGCTTCAGTCTGTCGTGATATGACTGGGGACATACACAGCAGCAGATCTCGAAGGATAATGCATGTTTCTGTGAAAAGGAAAAACACATTTTCTGGACACAAGGCTTTGTGCATCAGTAAAGTCTGCAAATATTATCAGGTATAAGACAGAAAATAGAAAAGGCGAGGGATTTAGCATTAGCCATACTGCGTATCGTCATGCCTCTGAAGCAGCTGAATCCCAGAGCAGGAAAACAATCATGCCTTGGAAAGAAATGCACAGCAAGCAGCACGCAGAAGGCAAGTTAGGGAATTGCTCAGCCTGCTTCACACTTTTAATTGAGTATTTTACATGCAAAATCTAGTAAGCTCTGCTCATACTTTTGCATATGCCATGTATGTTCATGCACCCCAACCCCTTTCTGTGCCTAGGATCGGCAGCCACAGGTTTATTTCCTCCCTTCCCTTGGAATATGGCCTCAGAGGAAGCCAGCTCTCACCAAAACAAAATGGGGCATAGGACTCACCAGGGGCTGCAGGACTGGAGCTCAGTTCCCTTGAAACAGGGAAATTCAACACCCTTGTTTGCAAAAACAAAGCTCAAACCACCAGGCCCCAGCTTCGCATATCCTCTTGCCACTGTACATCAGAAAATCAAAGACACTTGGAATCAGGGTAACTGCAAGCAGCAGAGAGCCTGACTGAAAGCTCCGTGTGAGGCATGCACTGAGGACACAGCCTGGAGGGGGCATAACCTGGCCCCCTCCACTGAGGGCTGAATGTCCCCACTGTTTTCCACTTACCCAGAAGAATTTGTGCTCTATCCACACCTTATTTTCTTTGGTAAGTGTTTATAAAGGCTGGGACAAAACCTGCCGCTGCTGTTGGCAGGATGGGAACTTGGTTTCTGCTGCAGGTTAATGCTAGCAGGCAGCTCAGCACCCACACTGGGACAGGAGAGGAGTCAGAAGGGAGCAAGTCTCACCACAGGACTCTCATGTCAGGCTGTAGGCATCTTCACCTGCTGGCAGGCATTAACCTATCACCAAACTTCAAAAAGTGTTAGTAACACATTCTGCCACCAGTCGTTAGATCACACCTGGGGCCTTCCTTGCAAGCGTACTGCTCCCCAGTGGCTGCCAGGCAGGTGGCTGTTTGCAGCCTGTCGCATGGGGCACCCCACTCAGAAGGGGGAGGTCGCTGACCTGAAACAGCTCAAGCTGAGCTTTTTTGAGGAGCAGGAGATGTAAGAACATGTGAAACGAAGAACATATGCTTAAACCAGAAAATCCCTTCCATTCTTTATTTTACAATCAGGTTGTGTTTTACAGCCTTATTTAGATTTATGAATAGTCAATTCTGTATTTATAACCATCGTAAAAAACAAGCAGCTTATTGTTTTTGTAAACCTAATCTCAAATCTAAGCCAAGAAAAATAAAACTAAAAGCTTTCTAAAAGAGGAACATTGCACTTATACCAACAGAACAGATAGAAAAACAAAATATCTAAAATGAAATGCTCAAGGGAAAGTAATGTTGTGCAAAGAGAAAACACGGTTCCTAATTAAGCTTGCCACCTGACCTTCTGCTAGGCTTCCTCAGCCTCAGGTTCTTCCTTCAGCTGTGCCAGCTGTAAGGATACTACCTATGGTACACAAGTAATTATCCTGACCTCCTTCCCTCTGTGTATTTATGGGAAAGATAATTTATCACTGGTAGTTACAGCAAATTCAAAAACTTACGCTCTTGGAAAGTTGTTCTGTCGTTATGGCCTCAGGCTTTTGGGAAAACGGGAAGTGGATACTCATGGTCATGTAAGTGTTCGACTGAACCGAAAGCAAACCACTCCATGCACCTACAGGTTCTTCAGTACAGCATATACTTTGCATTTGTTCAAGACAAAGAAGAAAAATCTTTCTTTTCCATTAGTTTGCGGAACAATTCCTATATTTACATTGGCAAAAGTTACATCAACCATCTTTTTCTAGTATTTGAAATGTTATGAAAAAAAAATATGGAGTGTTGAAGATGTGTCAGTTGAAGTCTCCCATCATGGGATCCTGTGATGCTGGAAGCAGCATGAATAGCTTCTCCCATAGATGGTAATGTTACTGTGAGAAATCTTCCTTGGAATAGTTTGTAAGTCATGAAAACACCCAGCAAAGAAAGCTGGTACAGACAGCAACTACTTACAACAGCTTAGCAGTAGAAAGGTTCCCTGAAAACACAGCACAGTAGTTTTCTTGATAACACAGCTACCAAAACCGAACATGTACTATGGAAATTGTAACTGAAATGTTCGATCTCTAAATTTCAGGAAAAGAATTTATGAACTTTTATAAAACCCTGAAATCCAGAACTTATCTTGAAAGGTTTCTGAGAACTCTATTTAGGCTCTCTCTCCACTAAAACCAGGCATCACATTTTCTAAACTGCTATTATGTGGCAGCAAAGCTGCTGCATGCTAGCAGCTGGGTAGAAGGTAGCCACATCTCTGTCATTCTGCTTTCCTGTAAGAGGTGGGACTCACCCACCTCTCCTGTGGTCACACCACTTCTAGCCCCAGAGCTCCTCTTCTGGCAGTGCCCAGAAGACTGACAGCAGGGAGAACTGCTGGGGCTGCAGACTGCTGAAGCCAGGAGAGGATGGAATTCCAAAATAGGAAGGTAAATAGTCAGGACAGTAAGGTGAGCAAAAAAGGAAGTGCTCAGGGAAGAAAAAGAGGCAAGAAGGAAAGCAATCAGACAGCAGTAAAGGCAGAAGAGAATGAAACAGCAAGGAAGAAGTGAAGATGTTGGAGTGTTAGAACTACCTATGATCATTTCAGTGGAGGAAGGCAGTAATGCTTCAATCCTTTTTAGCCCAATTCAGATGCTGCTTTCAGTTGGGCTGAAGAACATGCTCAGGAAAATGCAAAGAAGGTTGCTCCAGATATCTTATAAAAAGCAAGCCTAACCAAAATTGGAAGTGTGGGTCCTCAGCCTAGACCTTTCCAGGAGTCAGAAGTCATTCAAGCTTTTTGCTATCCTAGTTTCCTTACAGCAACAGAGAAGCATTTACAACATGAAGTAACAGCAGAGGCCTCATAACTACGCTAGCCAGACAGTTCACCACATTTCCATCTCCCACCAGAGTTCATGTCAGAGCCCTGCAATATCGCCAGCTGCAAACCGTAAGAGTGATGGATGAGTTATGCTGCCGATACAGAAATCAGAGAACACAGCTTGCCTTACTTCATCATTCCTCAGATATTTAGCATAGCTTTCCCCTCCTTCCCCTTTCAACTCACAAAAAGGCAGATGGCTACATTTTTCCATTCTTTGATGGAAAAAAAAGAACTGTCAGCTGTTTGCCTTTATTTAATTGTTGCTTCAAGAGCTTTTCAGCAAATAAAGAAAAAAAATACAAAAAGCAAAAGGAAAAAAGGCTCTCCCCAAAGCAAACCACTGCAAACGAAGCCAGAAGGCACAATCTGATTAGGCCACTTAAATAACAGAATGGGTTTTACTTTTACCCATGGATCCTTTGACATATGAAGCTAGGTCACTCTAAGTAATGAGTGACTGTTAACAATGTTTATGTATAAAAGCTCAGACACTAACCTCTCAACACCAGTAGGTTTTCTTGTGGTTTTGCTATATAAGGAAAATCACTTCATTACTTCTCTTGGCATTATTAAATGAGGTTTTGAGGTGACGAATGCAAAACGGAAATTTTTTTTTTTTTTAAAATCAGAAACATACTGCAGTAACTGCATTAATATTTTGTATTTTTAAACAGTCTACTTAGTGACAAAGCCGTCGCTCATCAGTTGCCCATCTGCCTTGGAGCTCAGGTGTGAAAGTTGTCCCTTATTACAGAAAGCTATACACAGCAGAAGTGGGAAGGCCAGAGGATTCACATCTCTAGCAAGCAAAGTTCCCAGTGGATTAAGACCTATTCTTCTCCTTAAAGGATGAATGCACAGATAAATCCGAGCGTTTCCATAAACCATTTATAGCTTTATAACAGAAGAGCAAACATGGGCCAATTGCAGAGATTTTATTGTGCTTGCCTTCTGCAGAAATGTGAAATCTCAATCATTCTTCTTTTACAAGAGCTTTTGCAACATGCACATGTGCCTTGCTGAATTAGCAGTGGTACTGTCTGGAAAACATATGCAATTAAATTGATATAAGGGAAGAAAAAGACAGCCTATTGTCCCTAAAAAACTCCTCGTGCTTCTGAGAAATAGCAGCCAATGAATGCAGCTGTCATTGAACAGAAGACAGAAAAAATAAAAAGCAGCCTAGGTTTGCACTGAACTTTCTCTTTTCCAAGGAAGAATTGCTGAGGGGCAGGGCTGTAAAAGCTTAGAACAGCTTTGAGGTAAACTGTCAAAGAAACATGGAAATGCATCAGGTTGCTTTATTTAACTGGTATTTTCCAATCACTTCGCTAATAAAGTTAAGATGTTAGAATGAACACGGTCTCTGAATGGAAACTGAACTGTTTAACTAAGCACATTAAACAGACAATGAAGAAATACCTTAGAGTTAAACCAATAAAGAAATAAGATGCTTAAGAAAGGAGAGCATCATTCCCTAAAGCTCTGCACATAAACCAATTTCCTTACTCATAAGGTTTCCAGTGAAAAGGCAGAGAGCTAAATTGGAATAGCCACCTTCCATTCACGTCTCTGAGGAAGATGGAGTTCTGTATAAAGCCGAGTTTTGTTAGCTGGCATTTTGTGACATGTTTTGAAGAATATTTAGCATCTTCAAGAACTGAGCCCAAACATCTCTATCATGACTGGCATGTTTTGGAGGACTAATGTGAGAACTGTAACTTAACTACATCCCACCACTAATACAGTAATGGTTTCTAGTGTTCTACCATAAGAAACTTGATGTTTAAAGGACAGCAGATACGTATCTGAATTAGCAAAGCCATGGATTGCATTATCCCTAAGCATGACAAGTCTGTCTCCAAAGTATATTGGCCTCCACACAAAGACTATGTTTTTATATTCACAGAGTTCCCAGAGGAAATGAAATCCTGAAGAAGAGTGTGCTAAAGGTGAATTTTAGGGCAAGAATGCACAAGAAAAGACTTTGTATGTCTTATCACTGGCTTGAGAAACAAGATCAATTTCTTTTTGCAAGAAGTAGGATAGCCAGCTGTAGGACATGCACTTGAATTCACGATCAGCATCCCAGATCCCACCAAGGCACCTGTGCACACTGGGGTAAATCCAGTTGCAGCAGTCACTTGTGACTGCTCACCAAGAGACTCATGTTCGTAACAATGTAAAATTAAAAACACTGAGTTAAAATGTGAGTCTGCTTCTTCACACTAAAATAAGAAAATTCCTCTACAAAGAAACAGCTCTCATTGAGCAATATCTCATTGTACCTGATTTTAGTTTGTATTTTAATAGAATCATACAGGAAGATTAATGGTTCAAAGTTTGCATCACCAGATTTGACATGAAGAAGGGAAAGCATTCTTCAGCCATATCATCTCCTTCTGCAAGTTCAATTTTATGTTAAAAATTCCCCCAACTCTGTGTCTTCAGCGGATATCTGAACTGAAATAAGGAAGAGCTATTCGACTTTCTAAAGGAAAACCAAGCATTTCATCTGACTACAGCAAAAATCTGAACCAACTCCACATGAACTCTTTTTTATTTCACTGGACAGGTGAAACAAAACCTAGACCATCTGTACTAGGAAAGGATGAACAACAGGATGGAAAGCTGTGCTGGCTGAGTTTTAATTACTACAGATGGCCAATAAAACAATAGTTACATACTGTTGTTTTACAGAAACACGGGAAAGGGAAATTTAATAAAGAAACTGTTTTCTTTCTTCATAATATTTTCTTTGCTTCACTGAATGACCTTCTCTGAGCACATGGGATGTGTATTCCTAGCGATTTTGGAGCCAGAATTGGTGTCATTTTCACGTGTTGTCAGTCAGCATTCAAGTTATATTAGGCTGTTACTATGCAGAGATTTTGTCCCCTTTCACTTATTTTCTTTTAGTTTTGTATGTCGTCTATTCTACCTCACTCATTGCAGCTTTTATCACATCTTCTCTGCTTCTAGCATTTGGCCCAGGACCCTGCACCTGCAGGTGTGGAGCACCCACCCACCAACAGGTCCTGTAGAATTCCCAAGGGAGATGAAAGCAAAGGAGAAATATCAGCATTTTACTGCCATTGCCTCCTCAGTGGAGCAGAAACTGCTTGCCCAACTCTCCTTGTCCTTNCTTAATTCTCTCCCCCATCCCACTTGGGAGGGGGGAGGGTGAGCGAACAACTGTGTGGGACTTAGCTGTCTGCTAGGTCAAACCAGGACAACTGGGAAAAATCTAACATCAAGTCTGTGTATTCCATTAAGGCAAATGCTACAGTCTTACTGCCCAGTCACATTTTTTCCCCATTTCCTGCTGCTGGCCACCACCAAAGCTTTTATTGATGGCAAAATACTGGACATAACTGTGCATCACTCCTGTACCAGCCTGGCTGCCTTCGTAATAAGCCCATGGCTGGGACACCTACTCATGCAGAATCAGGGATTACCATGAGCAGAAACTTCCCACTTGGACTCTACATTGTGCCAAGAAAGTGGAAAGAGAACTTGAAACTGCCTTATTCCCAAAGAACACAACGGTTTGGTCTGTAGATATAATAGCTATTTATATCAATTAAAAAAAATCAAATGAAACATGAAAATGTTACTGTGATATATTAGAGCTACATGTGTATCCCAGGCATCAATTTGTGAAAATGATACTCTATTTCAGCCTCTGCTTTGAATATAGTTGTGACTACCTTAATATAGTTACAGGTAACGTGAAAGAGTGCCAGAAAGTGTACTTTTTCCCCCTCCACACACTTTCTCGAGCAGCACAACCAACAAACATCCACACTGAGTGACAATACTGGCTATGCTCTAGCATACACTGCATGGCTCTTTCACAGCTGTCAGCATATCACAGCCTGCTGAAGATAGAAAGCAGCTCCTCTTCAGCCACCTCCCCCTCCACAACAAAGGAGGCTGCACAGCCTGCTTACAACCCTCTTCTCACCTTCTTACCACCTTCTAAAGCAAATAGCTGACTTTACAATGATCTCTTTAAGTGTTACCTATCATCCTGCAGAAAAAACCCACTGCCTCTTCCTCTCACTTCTCAGCAGGGTTTGAAGAAAGCAACTCCCTCCTTCCCTTCAGAAGCTCAGAGGTAGCAGGAGAAACAGCTCACATGTCTGCATAAAGCTAAGCTAGCTCTCAGCCTCATTTTCTCATTTTCCTCCAGTGACAGATTTTCTCCCTTAACTCTCAACTATGAAAATGAGAGCCTTGCCCCACACCAGATATCTAATCTCATCATTTCACATGGTTTGGAGGAGACCATCCCATCAGACAGCTGTGGACAACAGCTGTTCACATGCTATAAACATGGCTCCCAGCTGCCACACGTGTACATATATTTCCCACTAACTTCATCCTGATCTGCCAGGATCTGGTGAGGGTGCTGGCTGTATTTGTGAGCACATAGATATGTCTGGCTGTGCTGATCAGCACAGCCAGCCATGTGCACATGTTCCTCTGTGCTGGCACGTGTTGCTTATCTGTGTGTGCTTATTGGGAACATAGGCAAAGCCATGCTCCTGGTTGGACCTGGGGGCAGGGAGCTGCAGCATCCTCATCTCTGTCAAGCTGCCAGATTCAGGTTTACCCTAAAAATTCCCTCTTCTTTGCATTTTGGAAGGTACCAGAAGTCTTTTCTAGGTTTCTTCATTTGGGAAGTTGTATATGACTAACAGCCATAGTGCCACTGTTGATTCTTTATGACAGGTTCCACATCAGGACAGCGAGGCTGAGTGAGAAAGCCCTAGCTGGCACTGAGATAGGATCTCTCTTCCTCTGAGTCCGTAATTAGAGAGACAAAGGCAGGTGGAAACTCCATACTCCTCTGGGCGTATGCTGATGAGTTTTTTTTAATAAAAAACCTAGGAGCAATGACTGTGAAAGCCAGTCTTTGGAGGTGATAGGCAAAAAACTAGGGGTGGGCTGCTAAGGCTCCCAGTGCCACATGTGGAAAACATGCTACTCATCAAACCCTGTACCCAGAGCCCTTCTGCTGCTTTCTCCTAAGAAAGCTTTGCCCCAAGCCTGTACATCTCCCAGCTTCCATAAGAACCAGGCTGGAGCTCTTTGTGAAAGCAAGCACTTGCCAGAGCTAGTCACCATAGCACAGCTGTTGGGAACTTGCAACTCATACTACCAGAGCTAAGATTAGAAAAAAGTAAGGTCACAGCCAGTGGCACAACATTGCTAAGAGTTCCTTGCTGCCACCACCTTCAGCTCTCCCTACCCTCCCTTAGGAGGACAAGGGGATGTTTGTTCAAGCATCCATCCTTTTCCTTACAAGGCTGCTCACTATAATGTTTGAAGCATTATGCTTCAGGAAAGCTTCCCAACAACTGCTCAAAAGTTAACGTTGCACCCATCACTAACCATATGAAGTTAAACAAGAGCAAGTGCTGGTTTCTGCACCTAGATCAAGGCAACTCTGGCTATATGTCCTGACTGGGGAATGAGACAATGGAGAGCAGCCCCATAGAAAGGGATCTGGGGGTTCTGTTTGATGGCAAGTTGAATGTGAGTCAGCAGTGTGCCTTGGCAGCCCAAAGGGTCAACCGTACCCTGGGGTGCACCAGGCCCAGCACTGCCAGCTAGGTGAGGGGAGGGATTGTCCCTCTCTATTCTGCTTGATGCAGCCTCACATCGAGCACTGGGAGCAGTTCGGGCACCTCAATATAAGACAAAACTGTTAGAGAGCATCCAAAGGAGGGCTATGAAGATGGGGAAGGGTACAGGGAGCAAGATGTATGTGGAGCAGCTGAGGTCCCTTGGTTTATTCAGCCCAGAGCAGAGGAGGCTGAGGGGAGGCCTCATGGTGGCCTACAGCTTCCTCACAAGGGGAGCAGAGGGGCAGTGCTGATCTCTGCTCTCTGGTGACAGCGACAGGGCCCAAAGGAATGGCATGGAGCTGCGTCAGGGGATGGTCAGGTTTGATCTGGTGAAGAAAAGGTTCTTCACCAGACAGTGGTCAGGTCCTGGCACAGGCTCCCCAGGGCAGTGGTCAGGACTCCAAGCCTGCCAGAGCTCAAGGACTGTTTGGACAATGCTCTCAGACACAGGGTTTGAATTTTGGGTAGTCCTGCGTGGAGCCAGGAGTTGGACTCAGTGACCCTTGCAAGTCCCTTCCAACTCAGGATATACTATGATTCTGTGGTCTTCATGTGTGACACTGCTAGAGCTCCATGGAGCTCAGGTGAGGAAAAGCTCTAGAGCCTTAGCAGCTCTCAAAAAAAAAAAAAAAAAAAA
>WBMW01001218.1:649953-670235 GCA_013396635.1 Penelope pileata | reverse complement strand
AAAAAAAAAAAGAGGTAAAAACCCTGCTGAGTCCTCCCCACAGTGCTGTCTGGCAGCATTCTCTCTAAAATCACCAGAGAGAAAGGAGTCTGCCTTCAGCTACACCATCTCTAAGCTATTCCTGAACCCTGGCAGTTACACTTCCTGCAGAGGGGAATACTCAGGGCTCCTACAGCACTTTTCCATGGGTTAGTAATGAGCACAACACAAAGACTAACAGGAACAGGAGTCTAAATACCCAGCTAATGAACAGTACTGCATTTTTGGTCACTGAGTATGAGCTATCCAGTTAGTTGAACCTCTGAGTCCTTGCCAGCATTCTGTGGTCTGAAGTACAATAAACCTAATTGCAGTTAGGCTAGTGCCTCACTTTTCTCTTTATTTTTTTTTTTAATTATTTTTTTTTAACTCTTCCTCTAAAATACAACAAATGGACCCTGCTGTTAAACAGCCTCTCACTTCCTCTGCAACAGAAGGATCTTAAGAAACTTATTTTGTTCATTTCTCCAAATCAGCTAATTAACTCTGAAGAGATTGTCCCATAGTCCTAAACCAACTACTTTCAGTATAACGTTATTTTTAAGGAACACCTGAAGGGAAAAGCCATTACTTTTTCTAGGAACAAAGTAAAAGCATGACAAGGCTAAGGATGAATAATGAAGTCACCATCATTTCCATTTCATCCATTGATTACTTGCCCAGAGGCTGCTTCTCTGAAAAGTAACGATTTTTCATGCTAGCTACAGCATATGGGTTGGCATGCTGGACTGACATAAAGCAGAGAAAGCATACTTCCCCACTCAAGTGCTTCAATATGGCACTTAGGTTTGCCAGCTCCAGTGTCTCCTCATTGGATGAATGTACAACATGAGGTGAACAGTGATATGCTCCTATAAGCATTCTGCACAGCAATTTTTGTGGCAACAGTGACCAAGTTGACAATTTCATCATTTCCGAGCCTTCACAAGAACAAGGCATTCCAAAAAAATACCAAAAAAAAAACACCTAAACCTAATTTCAAATTCATAACCATCAGAAGGTGTAAGAGACTGATGGGAAACTTGATTCAACAACTCGGGCTAGAGAGGGAAGGTGAGAGAGCAGACTGGGTCCTGCAGAGGCAGGACAGCAAGCTGTTCTATCCGCTTCCTTTAATGGCAGCTTACTGAGGAGGGGGCTGCATGACTTTGCAGAAAACTCCCGAATCTTCTGGAACCCCACAATGTGCAGGTGCACGGGGGGTTGCCACCCCGAGGGCAGTCTCTGACCATCTGGTCTATATAAAGGCGAACACACGTGTTCTGCCTTTGTCATCGATCCACCACTTGCAGTGGTCAATCCGCCACCCATGGATGAATGCTGGATCCGAGGATGTGGTGAAAACCTGTCCCTTCTGCTTCTATTTTCTTTTCTCTCCTGGTTTTCCTTTCCTCTTAATCTCTTTTCATTAATTTCCTTTACTAGTCATAGCCTAATTTTGCCTATAAGTAAGACGCCTGTGCCGAAGTGCCTGTTTATCTGGAATGCTTATTGTGGTTGTTGTTAGGATGTTGCCCAATTTTGCCTCGAAATTGTGGACCAATTGTGGACATTGAAGTCAACTGTAATTGCCACAGATTTGTCCATTCAGTGCCAGGATTTTAAGTCCTGAGCTAGCAAAGACTATTTCTTCCTGCAAGCTACTCCAACGTAGCAAAGAACAGAAGCAAAACACATTAAAAGACAGTTTGAAAGAGGCCAACCACAAAGATGACATTGTTTTTGTTATGAAATAAGCTGCTATGACCAACACCGGAACTTGACGTGTATTAAAATGAGTCAAATATAAATCAACAACCCCTCTGTGTTCAGTTCCTCAAGAAAGTAATGAAGTGTACATTTCATCCAGCACTTCACTTGCTTCCTATCCTGGTTTAGAAAACAAATGAAAAAACGCCTCTGATATCAGAGCAGCCAGAGCAGTATTAGTCACAAAAACAGGCTGCCTCCTACCAGATTTTGCAGAGCAACACTGGCATCCAGTGGCCAACCAGTAAATCCTTAGTGGCTATGTTCTGCAGAGAAGGCTTGTCTTATACAGGAGAAGAAAAGATGCATCTACAATCTTAATTTAAGTGCAATAGAAACGTCCAGTTTCTCATAACTATCTATTGACTCCATTCTTCAATTATTAAAGCAAGTTTTAGCAAACTAAGAAAATCATTGCTCTGAGCCACATGTTGTGTATGTTGTACATGTACAAGAGGAAAATATTCAGTCTTTGAACACCAAGGATGTACCTCGTGGACTTTTTTTTAGTTTCACTCCTTCATCTTTAATCATTCCATGCAACACTGATGCTTTCAGCAATTACAATTACTAGCATTACGCTTTCAATGCTTTCCTCATGTCCACCCCTATCCCACTCCCAGCTGAAACATTAAGATGTGTCCAAACAGCGTTACATTGTGGGGCTCCTACACCACCTCAACTTTTGTTAGCAAGCACAAGACTTTGAAAGAAGCATCAGAATGTTCTAGATTTATCATTTAAGTATTCAAAAAATTGCAAAACACAAGTTATCCATGCACCATCTGTTTCCTGAAGGAACAAAGAAGAAACTGAGAAGCTCGATGGCCACACATGCCATCTCAACTCCTTCCTTTGTAAGCTGCCAGGTGAAGCTGGTGATCTGCAAATCAAGCTGAATGCCTGCAGGCTCAATAGCAGCAACATATGTGAGCAACTACGCGTCTCCAAAGGCAGCTCATAACTAATTTCAACAGCAGAAGCAACAACAATCAGTTGTCCGGTGGCTGAGGTCCCACTGGACCTGAGGTGGCTTTCTTAGATGAGAACTTTACCCTCCCTCCAGCACTTCCACACCATGGCAGAAAGAAGCAGCACAACAGCAGGATGATCCAAGCAGACTCAGTCTGTTAGTTCCACGTGGAAGCAATAGGTCCCTAGGAAAGCAAAATCAGAAATCTGTGCTATGCTGAACAGATAGACAAATGGCTTCTGACTACTGGAAACCTATGATAGCTTGTCTTGAGTTGACTACTAAATACAGCTCTGTTCATTACTCTTATTGAATGCCTGACTCACAATGTCTGCTGTTAATTAAGCCAAGGAAATACAATGCCAGAAGAACAAACAGAAGCAGATGATCATATGTGTGAAAAAGGAACAAAGGCACAGACTCGGAGATTTTCTACTACCAGTGACAAGCACCATGCCAGATCATACCACAAACATGCAGCCAAGTGGCTCCATTCAAGACGAGTACATCCTCTGCCTTTTTGCTCTAGGCTTGAAGAAAGCATAAACACATCATTGCATACTTAATACTTCCAGAGAGCTTTCCCAATGTGCTTTGGTGGTAGTTTTGTCTGCTCAAAGTTTTGCTTCCCTGTAAATTTTACTTCTGGTGCAGAACCCCTAGATGCCACGCTGCTATCTGGTAAGTACCTTGGCTAGGTTACCTTATGGTTTGTCAATGAACCATGCACAGCTCTTGCTGGCTTGAGTTTACAAGCAGACTGACTTCACATTTTCAACTCATTATAACATCATGGTATATCAATTCAGCCTGCTCCATGACGCACACTTTATTCACAGAAGTTAGAAATGGAAGAGATGGACTGGATCACTTCATGCAGGTTAGGGCAGAATTATTCCCCACGCTCACAAACTGGCTTATTTTGTGTGTGTTTTTAATGAAAAAACACCTTTTAATCTTATTAAAGTATCTATAAGCTTGTTGTTTCTGTTAGATCAATGCATTTTCATGACATAGTCATAAGCCTGATGATTACCAACAGAATGATCCGCTAGCAGTTGTTCAGCCACTTCCTTTCCAAGGAAGGACTTCAGTAAGATGCAGTGGCACAGCCTACAACAACAAGATGTGCATGTTCTTCCTTAAAGTGTTGAATCCTGAATCCTCTGCATTTTTCTGATATCTGAGACACATCTGTCTGGAAGCCTTTCCAATTCTCCAGTTTTTAAGAACAGATGATGTGACAGCCTCTATAAAAGAGGATTAGAGTAACATGCAATTTAGCCATCAACAACAACTTAAACAATTGTTCAAAGACCATGACTTCTCCTTAGCATGCTTCAAGCATCATTTCCAAAATAACAGCTTTAAATCTAAGCATTACAATAACCACAGAACTTGTGTCTCTTTAACCCTTTTCTGGATCCAGAGGCAGAGATAAATACAGCTAGTATCTGCTATTGAAATGTTATGGAATATTAAGGTGCATCAGACACCCTTCTAACCAAATGAAGTTAAGCCAGCGAGTCTCTAGCACTTTGGGACTGTGCTGCTCCTAGCGTAATTGACGTTCTCCCCACAAACTGTTATTCCAGATGGGACAGTGAATGACGTTTCCCCAGTGACTATTCTTCAAAGACCATCTCAGCTTTGAGCTTTTTAGTATTTAAGTTCCTTGGTACATCCTTCAAGACAAAGTCCACGACTTCCAGTATGGCTGCCCAACTGACCCACACATAGAATGCAGCAGAGAATGGATTCAACCAGACCAACCAGAGGATGATGAGCAGAATTGCATCATCCTCTAGCTAGGGTTGTTTGGTAAACTCTATAATCAGTTCAGAAAAGATGAATTAAAAATGAAACATTTAATGTTTTAATATGGAAATTAGCCTCCTGAACTTCATACAGATGTAGAAAAACTGCTTTAAAAACTGAGCTTTTGCTAACTCTCAGAAACATAGCAGAAGCAAAAAAGCACTTCAGGGTCGATTTTTCTTCAGTGCTTCATCACAGCTGCTGCCACAGTGCCTCTCTTTACATTAAGTAAAAAGCTTAATTCTGTATTTAAATAAAGAGTGATTTTTCCTGCAAACAAGATCTCGTAATAGTAAATATAGCTAATTGTTTACTACTAAAGCTGATCTGCATAGATGTAATTTTGTCATAAATTAAGCATTTCTATCCAGCTTGGTGTTTATTGGTACATGGGAAATATTTACAGCCTAGTTCTATCACTACTAATTATTGCGTAAATGTACTACGGGCGCTGCAGAAAGAAATAGCATGCATTCTCTACTAGGCAATCCAATTAGTTTCTCGTGCACAGTCATAAAACATTTCATTTTAAGCACTTAGTCTATGTGTTTCCGAAACACTCAAGAGAATTGCAGCAGGAAACACTCAAGTGAGAAGATTATAGCCCCAAAATTGGAGTGCTTTATTTTATGCAAATCATGCCCAATACTTAAGGGGGAAAAAAAGGATAAAAAAAGTCATCTGCAAAAAAAAAAAAATCCTTACTTTTGTCAATGTAATTTTAACACAGTAGAAAAATATACCCATCTTATTCTGTCATACACTTTGAGATGGTCTTCCAGAAGAAACAGACACATAACCATTGCTCCCGCCTTCACGTGTCACATCACTAACAGCACACTCATCTCAGAAGAATGCAAAGACAGCCTTATCTGTTTTGTAATTGGCAATTGAAAAGGACCAACACATCTTTTAGGTTCTTAATGAGTTATTCAAATGTTCTGTGCAACTGTAAAGGTAATTAAAAACAAAAACTCATCAACATGCAACATTTCTTTTTGTCTCTTTTTATGGGTCTGCATACATACAGAGTATTTGCAACTGCCGTTGATGTGAGAGCAAAATTTTCAGCTTTACCATTTCCATCCTTTAGAATTCCCCTTCTCTACTTCTACCAGATATCTCTTCCTTATAGAAATGACAACCCAGCAATAAATTCTCATCAGTTGCAGTCTTTCAGTAGCATAATTCTGTCTGAAGTTGATGTAAATCTGTGCTGACAGAGAACATCCTAAAACTTAAAAAGGTGCAATCATACTTTATTGTGACTCAACGAACAATAAGAGATGAATGTAGAGAAATCTTTTGTAACAGTAGATTGTATGAGATCCCAATTAACCAAGAGGAATAAGGGAAGGCGACAAAAAAAAGGCAAAGCAGAAGAAAAATGCAGTTTAAATTTCTCTGGGCATTTGTGACTCACGCCCATTGTGTATTTCCAGATGACCATGTTTGCCACCTTCAACAAGATTACATCAATAGACAGAGGACAGGCTGTTTCTGCAAGCCATTTGTCACAAACTTGAGCATCCAGCTAGAATGAATTGATACTGATCCTCTTCTCATTTCTCCTTTTCAGGCTTCATCTTCACACTTCATCATATTTAAAGGGATCGTCAAAGGGAAAGGAAATGATATCTAATCTCTTGAGTACATTGAAGAGAAAAAAACAATCTTTATTTTCCAGATATCTCATACTTGTCATAATAGTTGAGGATCTCTCAAAAAACGATTATGAATCAGGAGCTTCCATTCCCCAGATACATCAGCACAGATTTGTTATAAGTGCAATAGATAAAAACATGCTTAAGGAAGAAAACCTGATAAGTGTTTGCAGTTAAAAATAAATCTTTCCATTCCATCTTGATAATTGTCCATATATATTACTCCCTTTTGCTGCCTATGCTTCTGGAGTTGCTTTTACCACAGAGAATCATTGCTTATACAGCAACTTTCTAATAAGATAGTTTGAACTGTTACTTCACACAAGAGTGGGTATTTTCAACACTTGTTTCTTCAAATCACTGATTTTATTTAGCCTAATGTTTTTCTTTAATAAAGATGTTTTTCAGCAGTTGTTAACAGCCCATCTCAGTTCCGTTTTGCATAAGGAAGCCATTTGTTCAAGTATTTGTGATGAAAGCAAATGTCAACAAGTGCTTTAAAAATAAAAATACAAAGGACTAAATCACCTTTCCTTAACTAAGAATATCCATTTCCTCCCCTCACTCCCCACAATAATCTTAAAGAAAATGCACAGAAGAAACAATAAACAGTTTTTTCATTAGTTTCTCATATTGTTGCCTACTGCTATATGTGAGGATATTGTCCAATATTTACAGTAAATATATGCAATGAATACACAGCTTTCTGTGGCTCTCTGCCCTGCCTCTCAGCAATGAATAACGGTGCAAAACAACATGGAGTTGCATTAGGGTTGGTTCTTTTGTTCAGCTTCCTTCAGATACATTGGATGGTTCAGTGATACAGATGTTAAAACTCTGGGAATAATTTTATTAGTTCTATACTGAAATGTCAAACTTCAGCAGAGAAGAGGGAGGAAATGCAGAGATGAAAACAAAAGTTCCTGTGCTGTCCTTCACCTTCTTGTCTTTCTCCTCAGTGTGCTCTTTCCTAACAGATGGATTAACCAAGTGCACTAAGTATGCACTCCAGATTTTGTAAGGAGCAGTTTTGAATTCTTATGTTCTTC
Organism: Penelope pileata; assembly: GCA_013396635.1. Taxonomy (NCBI): domain Eukaryota; kingdom Metazoa; phylum Chordata; class Aves; order Galliformes; family Cracidae; genus Penelope; species Penelope pileata. The sequence goes on along the minus strand of WBMW01001218.1, from coordinate 662,943 downwards.
CAAAGACATGAATTGACACCTGAATTTTATGCAAGTCAGCTGATGCAATGTGATCTCATTCCTAAAAAACTTGGTACTGATAAACCAATGAATTTCTTTCATTTTTCATTTGCACCGTCACAAAACACCGTGAGCCAAGTGCTACCAGAACAGAAGTACCTTTGAGCTGCTGATAAGTCAGAACTGCAGGTAAGCCATCTTAATCTTCATATATTTTCCAAAATGACACATCAGCTGAAGAAAATATTAATTTTATTAGCATGAGCAACTTCCCTATTTCAAAATTCACTTACAGAATAAGAGATAATAAGCTTAAAAACAAGCATGAAATACAGCAACCTCAAGTCACAACCTTAAATGTTTAAGGTCTACCGTTTATGTGATATCCAACTCTGCGTGATCCTTCTCATCTTCAGTAAAGATTTTACACAATAGACTTATATGCTAGCCCTGTACATAGCCACAAATATCTGCTCTCAGCTGGGATCTCACTGATTTCTGACAGGAAGCGCTGACAATGGGTATGATGCTCCTGCCCTGTTCTTGATATGTTTCCCACGGGCTTTCCCCCTCAACAGTCCCACCAATTCTGCAGCTGCAGCGGCTGAGATCACAGTAACAAAGGTCCATGTGCTACACAAGGTTGCTCATGCATCACCATTTGACTCATTTTTCTGGTTAAAAGAATTCTATCATTTTACTTCATTGCCTAATAGAGATTATTTAGACATCCAGGTAATTCTGTTCTCAGACTACTGACTTTTTCAGCCACATTCATCATACCTACAGTATCCGTATAGCAGAGTTCACAGTGATGTAGGTGTAACTGTACTTGGGAGTCTCAGTTTACATCTTGAATCAAATTCATTCTGCCAAAACAGATCATGTGGCTCTGTGCATCTTCCCCAGTATCACAAAGAAAAACAGAAAAAGAACAAAAGAGCTGATTTTCTACAGACACTACTACCTGTCACCAACAAGAAAGCTGGTGCTTTCTTGCAGGGTGGTACTTGTGTACTTCCTCTGTAGAATTCCCAGCTTCCTGCTATGTTTACATATTTTTCAACCAATACATCACTCTATGTCATTAGGTCACATTCCGTGTGAAAAAAACCCCATTGTTCAGAAAGTTTTTGTCTGATGTCATGTGTTCAGAAGACAATTTATTCCAGGTAGACCTTCCTATTATCAGTATTTTTAACATTTTGATTCCTTATATATACATATACATCCACACACACACTGTAGCCCTTCGTTACAGGACACAACACTCCAGCCTGTCCTCCTATCAAGACAATTACATGAAGAGCTTCATGATGTTTCATTTCTTCCACCTTCGCAGGCATATGAAGTCGTGTAGGAAGAAAGGCAAGACACTGCAGAAAAACAGGGTAGCTTTGCATTTTTAAGTAGAATCATTAAGGCTGGAAAAGGCCTATAGGATCATATAGTCCAACCACCAGCCCATGACCATCATGCCCACTAAACCACGTCCCTAAGTGCCACATCTGCTCTTTTATTGCATGCCTCCAGGGATAGTGACTCCACCGCTTCCCTGGGCAGCTTGTTCCAATGCCTTATCACTCTTTCAGAGAAGATTTTTTTTCCCTGATATCCAACTTGAACCTCTCCTGGTGCAACTTGAGGTCATACCCTCTAGTCCTACCACTGTTGCCCAAGAGAAGAGGCCAACCCCCACCTCACCACAACCTCCTTTCAAGTAGTTGTGGAGAGCAATAAAGTCTCCCCTGAGCTTCCTCTTCTCCAGACTTAATAATCCCAGTTCCCTCAGCCTCCCCTCATAAGACTTGTGCCCCAAGTAGTGCCAAGAGATAGAGATGACATGTTCTAGCACTAGCAGGTTGCTCATTCTAGCTCAGTTATCCTCAGCTAATCACTGCCAATCTCCAAGCTTCTTCTTAAGGTTCTTAACTGGGTGCAGGTCCTCAGAAACTGTTAGCTTGCATTCCTGATACGAATACTGTCCTCTGCCTAGCCTGGAAGAATTGCTTCAGGGCAGAGAAATGCTTGATTTTTCATGAATAGCTAACACTGGATTTAGATGGATTTAAAATCCCAAGAGATCATTGCCTAGTATCCTCTTCAAGATGCACAACTATATTTGCCTCTTTTAATGAGGCAAGCTTTTCAATCTAGTTTTACAAGAGTTATTAAGGCTCAACGAGGGACTTAGAGAGGAGATGTGGCACACCAGTCTGTTTTGTAAGCGAGACATTATGCAGGAAAACATCCTTTCTCACTCCATAAAATTTCAGCTTTTATTTAGATGGCATGATTTCTTGAGTGTTCAGTTTTAAATAGCCATTTATTACTGCTTTCAAATTAAAGGAGAATTAGTAAAATAACTTAAAAATATATTGCTCATACCTCCTTTGAAATGAAAAGCCCTTAGACAACAAGCACTCCCAGGTGAACTCAAGTCATGAATAAGTTCCTTAAAGAAATCTTGATTTCCCATTATCTACTTTATACTAGAAACAAACAGTTCATGAACAATCACAGTGGACTCCGATTTGATTATTCAAAAGCAATGACAGTTCTGGGCTTAGGACCATTTAACTGTCACATTTAATTTGCTGCAGCTGAGGAAGAGGAGGAGTTTTCCATGGAAAGCACGGTGGAACAACAAGGATACAACTTCCAGATCTGCCTACAGCATCAGAGGCTGTCAAATAAGGAGTAAGTTGTGGCACAAAACTTTAATATGCTTTAAAATAATCTATTACATGATGAATTCTGACAGCACAGATCTGAACTGATGTTAAAGAAGCACATTTTCAAGAATGTACAGTCCCTGGCAGATATTGCAAAGGTTCATGCCTGAATGCGAGTATCCAGAGTTCGTGGCTTCTCAGGAACAGCCAGCAGCACGGTGGGAACACACCTCCAGCTGCAGGGCAGCCATACTGCCCTCGTTGTCCTACATCTCTCATGAAAGACTTCAGGAACCAGAAGAGTTTGTCCACAGCTCCAGGTGAAATTGTTCTGAATCAGTGTAAGCAGCTTTCAGCTTATTGCAAGTATCCCTAGCAGGACAAGTGTCTGTGCATAAGGAAGTAAATTACACAGTATATTTGAGAATAATATCTACTTCACAGCAAGTGTTTGTAGAAGAGTCCTAGAAAGCGCTCATTTTTAGTCTTCTATTTGCCTTTCGAACAAAGGTTTCCCCAGAAGGCTTTCTGATGACTTAAACGTAATACTTGCACCATTTCATATCGGCCCATAAAGAAACAACACAGATGTGAAATTCAGGCATTTCCACAAGAGACCGTACTGTAACAAGCACAGTGTCTGCAGTTGTTACTCACAGTCCAGCTCTCCTGACACATCCATCTTTCTAGTACAATTGGTGAGTTGTAAGTAGTTCCATCTATCAGGACTTCTCACACCAGCTCAAAGTGTAATCGCTGTTGTTTTGCAAATTGAGAGAAATTGCTTCAGACAGGCTCTTCGCTATCCCAGGCAGAGTACCATAGGTCTTCACAATAATCATAAACAAAGGTTTCACAAAAGATTTTGACTCGCAACAGAGAACAGCAATCTTCCACCTACACAAAACCCTCCAAGGAGCAGCTGATGTCTGAGATGCACTCTTCTCTGTTGCTGGCTCTTTCTTCAGCCCAGGGCAGCCCCATCCTGAATCCACCCCTTCTTGTCACGTGGGGAGCACAGGTGCAAACAATTTGCCTGTGCTCCCCAGGCCAGCCACAGCCCTTACTCCAGGGGCTCAACCACCAGTTCAGGCCGTGACCTAGCATTTCCCCTACAGCCGTACTCCAAAAATACTGTGCCAGCTTAGTAAAACCGATGGTGTTGCTCAAGCTGTGCATTTGCAGAACATGCAAATGAACAAAATGGTTGGACTTGAACAAGCTGCTTCCGTTAGCAAGGGTCAATAAGACTACAGCTGGTTGCTTTCATCTGCACTGCTATCCAGCCCCTGAGTGAGGATCTCAAGGAGAAAAGAATGTCAAAGGTCATTAGCCTACAGGGCAAAGGCAGGTTCACAACTTGCTGTCGTTGTTAGAGGAGCAATTTGCCAGCATTGCACAAAACAAGAGCAGCTCAAAGCTTTGTCTGTAGCAGTCTACATGTCACACCACTTCTAGCAAACGGCATTTTGCTCTTCCTGTCACATTATTGCACCAAAACAAGCACTAGTATCCAATACTCGTATGACCAAGCTAAATAGCTTCCAATGTGCCACCAAGATGCACAGCAGCAAAAGAAATCAGACTGTTTGCTTTTGGAGAGGAGTGCCACCAGCTCCTATGAGAGAGCTTTAATTTTACCCCTGGACTATGTTTTCCTTTTAAGAACAAAATCATGTTTTGCATAAAAGTAAATATCATGTTACAAGTCCAGCTACGTAAAGCATACCCAGTCTTATAAATTATGAAGCACCATAGCACGGTTTCCTTTTAAATAAATGACCTCAACTTGTGACTGGGACTGTAATTAATTTTTTCTTTTCCAACAGTTTGAAAAATGTATCCAGCGCTGGGCTCCCTCTGTGTAGCCTCAAACACAATTAGTGGAATTCTTACTTCAATTAAAATCTTTCCTTCATTTTTTTTATTAGTATTTACCACACCCTGCCAGCTACTTGACTGTTGTGAAAGCCAGTTTTACGTAGACTGGCAGGGTCTCTCCTCCTTCAGACCAGCAGAATAGATTGCAGATGCATGCCTTCCAGAACTCACAAGAAGATCTCATACCCAAGAAGGGAAAAAAGGCTTTCCAACATAAGACTTGCAATTTTTTCCATATGCCGACTTCAGAAAACAGCTTGCAAAGAGTTCAGCAGGCTCAGTAGGGGCACGGTTTTGGTCCAAGAAAGCTGAGGTACAAGCTCCACTAGCTAGGTGCTACTGCACACTGCCACATGTACATCGCTACCTGTACGCAAACGCTGTGTCTCCTCAGAGAAAGCATGGTCAATGTACCAAAGCCAAACTATTTCTTTTGCATGTTTGTTTTTAAGCAATAGCTGCAACTTGTAGAGTTGCAGTGGCACTCCTGGCCATGCAGTGACTAATTCAGCATGCTGTCATTAATGCAGCTTAGAGCTGGTAACTCAGAACAAGCTCAACAATTACTCGTGGGTGCAGTAGGCAAGATCACTTGTTTTTACACAGTCAGAAAATAAACAATATCTTTTCATTCTATGCTATGTTTTGGTAGCCTGATCTGAGTTCATCCTGTTCAAGATAGGAAGTTGGAGCAAATGACCTCTAGAGGTCCTTGTTGAGGAAAATAATTCTGCCATTCAATGGGGGTTGTGTCAAATCTATAATGTTAGTATAAATGTTGTAGCCAAAAAAATTCTTATTTGCCACATACATGCTAACTTTCAGGTAAGAAAATGATTGCCTGCTTCTAAACTTCTCTGGCATTGTATCTGGTGCAGACTGAAATTTTCAGGAACAGAGCTGAGGTTTATCAAGACTACAGCAAGTGTATCTTGTCATATATATTTGTGATGTTTTTAGCCTGGCTACTTCCACTAGAGCTTGTTAGATAGTTCCAGCAATACTGAGTTCAAGGTGAAGTACATCACCTCATTCTGGATGACACCACAGCAACAAACAGGAGCAAAGAGGTCCCACTGCCTGCTTATCTATTCTGGTGAGTGTTTGTTGACAACAAATAGATTGTATTTCTGTTTAAATACGGTCAGCATTTAATTTCCCAGTTTTACTTTTCACAGCACAGCGTGTCCCATTGGTTCTTCCACACAAACACAGAGAGGGATTTCTCTACACAGAATACGTATTATCCAGTCCTGCTGGATGCATGTTGGAAGGTAAACTGGGGAAGAGTTATAGAAAGAAGTTGTGGGAACATGGAAAGCTTACAGTTCCAAGTAGTTCCAGTGTTTTATGATATAAGTTAATATATTTGCTTTTTTACTACTTTTTCTTATATTCAAAGTGGGGAAGGCAAAAAAGTATGATTTTTCTTAGTGATTATATGATCAAAATAAAGTTCCAGTAATGAAAAGCTGTCAAGCGGTCAAAGGTTTGTTTTTTATTAAACAAAATATGGTATGGAAAATACGTAGTTTCCTGTTCATTAGCTCCTGCCACAGACTACAGAAAGTTCAGTTCTGCCACCCAGCAGCCCTGAAGCCCCCTCCATAGCCACCCTAGAGGCCAAGAAATGAAAGCCCCGCCCAGGGCAGCTCTCCTCCCAGATGTCCTATCAGCAGAGGCTCCTCCTGGGACAGTTGAAGACCTCTAGAGGTAGGTTCAGTTAGACGATAATTGAAAGTAGAAATGTCCCCATTCACCTATCTGGATTTCTTCTGTGGTTATGTTTTTAAGCCTAACATAACCTTGGGTGGAAACCCACTTCCTTCTGTCCTCCCATCGCTTACACTCATGTCGCAGGGTTAAGACAACTCCATTCACAGTAATGTTAACTAGTTCAATTTTAGTAAAATATTCTTGAAGAAAGTGATAACAAAAATGAACCTACAACAAAGTTCTGTTCAACATTCCAGTCCCCACATTTGGAAATATGTCGCAGCCTATAGAGATTTGCTTTCCACCTGGAAAGCCCTGGTGCCGATACTGAGGACACAGATGAACAGGTTTCAGTGCAGGCTGACTGTATTGTCTTATTCCACCAGTTTTACTGCTACAGCATAGTTGTGCTGGCTCAGGCACAAAGATATAATGTCATCCATAGCACAGGCACAGCTTCAGTCTCTCAATCTCACTCGTCCTCAAATCGCTACTGATGGATGCTGGGAGGGGTGAGGAGCATGGAGAAAGTTGAAGTTGTAAGCAACCAGTACAATCAAGACTTTCAAATCATAATATCTAAGATCAGTAATCTTTTCCATATTATGGCCTTGCAGCTGGCCAACTGTTCCTCACATCATTTTTTACTTGCTCAAAGCAGGTGTAATTACTTGTTGCTGGAACTGTTACAGCAGGATGGGTGGCCTGCTTAGTATTTCAGATCAGCAAATTGTGATTTTTACATTTTATTAATGCGCACCTCGTTCGGTTGCTGAACAAGAGACAACCTTTTTTCCATTCCTCCAATTCAACTTTATGTCCATGATGAGAACAAGCCATTGACCCTCAGGCTATCTTGCCAAACACTCGATGTGGTAAAATTTGCTTCTGAAATTCAAATAAGATGCACACATTTATCCTGACAGCAGAAGTTCAGTTTAGAGCATCTAAAACTCTACTTCAGGCAGTTTATATCTGGGAAGACTTTTCAAACACAAGGTTTAGAGAAATAGCTAAAATGACAGCTCTAAGACTCATTAAATATAGCAAAGCTTGTAAAAATGGGAAATGTCACCCTCCTATGAGCTGGAAGTCTGGTAGAATACATTGAAAGACCAAAGCAAAGTGAGTTCTGAATCGCATCGGTCTTCCCAGTAGGAGAATCTGAAATGCTGACACGTTGTACAGGAGCATAATATATACAACATGTGTATGAGGAACACTTAGATAATATAAAAGTAGCATATTACCAGGTGAACAAAGAAGCTCATGGGGGAGGAAAAATGTATTTAAAAAGAAAAAAGCTACATTTCAGAAAAATTTATTCACTGCCTGTTGGGAAATCTCAAGCATTCACAAAACGTTGAAATAGAACATATAATTAGTTCTCTTCAAATTATTATAGTTCTGAAAAATGGAGGAATGACTGCAGGAGGAGACAGGAAATTGAAGACAGTTCTTTTTTTCTTTTTAACTCTGAGGTTTCTATTTTCAAATTTCATTCAGCTCAGTCACTAAGCACAAATCTTTACAACAGACAGATGTTAACCGGAATCCATCCCTTAGATTTATGTCTACCCAAGACACTTATTACGGTATTAATCCCAGACATCCTCATTAATCAGATGCCCTAGGAAAACAGCATCTGATCAGATACAGCGTTTGAACCACCCACACTGAGCCTTCCACAGGAGACTCAGTCGCAAAAAAAAGATATAAGCAGAACAAAAGCTGGATGAAAAGCAAAGAGCTGAACAAGACAGTGAAGTCTTGTCATACCAATATACAGCTTATTTTATTGTAGAAAAACACCATGAACGCAAAGAAAAAAGATTTAACATTTCTACATGGTAGGAAAACACTTGTCCATCATCACATTTAGCAGAAGCAAGTTCATCATCCAGTTTCAGTTGTTAATAATTTAAAAAACAGGCTGTGTGGTCTAACTCCACAAATGGAGAATGAAAAAGTCTCTCTTTAGGAGACTCAACGTATTTGTTTGGCAAGAAAAATTACCTCTTCCCAAAAGGTGCTGTGCTAGAACTGTGCTTCCCCAGATACCTCCACAGTCAGAAATCAGATCATATATTCAGAAACGAAGTATATACTTGAAAAATTAAAAGATATCATATCACTGAGGAAGTCCTTTTACCAGTCTTTAAGGGATGAAATTATTAGGGCAATTAAATACATGATGCTCCTGAGAGCAAAGGGATAAGACCTCAATCTGTTAACCCATATGTCTGTTGTGTAGAGTCACGCCTGCTTAGTCTGACACACCCTTCCTGCAAAATAACTCTGTAATCAGAATTATTTTAGAACAACTAATTGCTTTATGGGTGAGATGGTTCTTCAACCTTAACAACAATCTTAGCTCTTGTAAAGAGTTTGTCTCAAAAATATTTTCTCAAGAAAATATCATTATTATTATTTTAATGGAAGGCTAGATCCTTAGACACTAGGAGTCTTCAATAATTGGCAGGAAAAAAAAATTGCTAACAAGTTTCAGAGGTATGCATCTGCAGAATAAAACAAACTAGAATTGTGGCCAGGAACTCTTGGCAACAGAACTGCTGAGACTATTAATTACAACTTTTGTTTTCATTGGCAGAAGCTACTAAAATGTTAAAATGTATGGTGCACTTTGATATCACGGGGAGCACAGGGAATGATGCCAACTTCAACTCAGTCCAGTCTAAAATTATGTTTCTGAAGAAAGAAAAGCACTTACAAGCAGATAATGCAGGGACTGCATTTAGTTTAAGATTGATCATTGAAAAATTCACTAATACTACAAATATAGCTATTCAAATTGAAAGGTTAATATTGGTCTCCATCACTTCTCCTTTCAAGTTTTAGTATTTTTCAAGATTAAACCACTTCTAGATTTTCAGCCAAAAGTATCAAAATCCAGTGGTTTCAAGACGACTGCTTCTACTTTTCCACTGCATACTTTTGGAGAAATACTGGAGAGAAGAGAAGACAGTAACTACCATTTGCTTTATTTTTAAAAAGGATACTTATTATGGACATCTTAATCCTTCCCACCCTTCATTATCATGACAAGGATGTCTACTGGAATAGAGCAAGGCTGAAAATACAGTCTTTGGTAATGCACATGACACTACCCCTACCTTCAGCTACCTTCTGCAAGAAATGCTTGTGTGCAGTATAGTATAAACTGGTCTCTCGATAAATGCCAGTAAAACTGAGAAGAGGTGTGTGTGAGATGGAAGACCAGGGTGGAAATGGAAAAGAAGGTGAGATCTCAAATGGAGACAAAGAAACCATCTCGTCAGCTGTGAGAACCCACTGCTAACTCCTCATAGAAGATTTTTTCCAGAGATGGTTTGATTTGAAACACTGGCATCATTAGAACATTTATTTCACCATCCAAGTTCCTTTTCTTTTTACACTATTTTTACCAGCAATCTCATTAGAGAGTTCTTAATGAAAGATGATATCCTGACCCCACCCCTTTATCCTGAACAAAAACATGACAAGGAAGCATGGGTTTCCATAATTTGCCTATAGTCATGTTTGAAGCCAACAAATATAGAATCTGTGTTACAGAAAAAAAATACACCTTTCCAAATTTTACTTTTGGAATGTCAAATGTCACTTCAGAATTCAACCAGTGTCGTAAATTTTCTCCATTGGCACTGAGCTTAGGAGCCATAAGCAATATTAACAGAATCAAAAGCAGAACTGAAGCTAATGTACTGAGCAGACACTTTTCTTTGAGACACTAGTGTTCACACATTAAGGCCAGAAAGGGCTGGTACAATAAACTAAGTATGGGCCATGAGACCTTCTCTAGAAAATTAGAAGAATTCTGTCTTTCAGACAGGCATTCTCTCTTGAATGGACGGTTCTGTCAGTACAGAAACCACTGCAATCCTTTCACAATCTCTTCCAACAGTTAATTTTTTCTACTACTAAATAAACTCTTTTCAGTCTTCAGTAGTATGGCTTCAGTTTCCAGTTGCTGTACCTTACCATATCTTTTTGTACTGTGAAACATCACTTATCAAATACATGTCCATAATGCATTACTTCTTAACTAGCATGCCACCTTGAACTCTTTTTGGTAGCCTATGAAACTGAAGATCCCCAGGACTTCCACTGAACCGCATCGTGTGTTTTGACTGCCTGCAGCACAGCAGGACACAGCATCCCACCAGGCATTGTGCAAAAGCCTGCCAGAACAGCATGCAACCTCCAGCTCTCCATGGGCTTTTATCAAATCAGATAACTGTCAGGATCTAAGTCATCTGTGTGGGCTTTTTTTTGTTTGTTTGTTTTTTTGTTTTTTAGAACAAAAACTTCTCTCTCTCCCCATAATACTTATAGGTCAATCTTCTAGATACAGAAAGTGATGGTTTCCTATCCCCCCATGAAGGACTGGCAGTGACTGCAATTGTTAGACTGTAGACATTCTCCACTAAGAGGCTCATGAGCATCAGAACTGTAGCAGATAACCTCTGCAACCTCAACACTATCACAGGTCAGAAAACCAAGCTTAGGTTGCAGTTACAGTGAGACAAGACAGAAATAAACCTCTGAGTGGATTTGAATGCAGCTGATTTTCTGTCATTTATTCCTTGAAGAGAAAGGAAATATTACACCAAACTAAGAAATTAGAAAAATGCACTACTTTAAAATGAATACGTTTAAACCATTTACCAGGGTTTACCTTCATATTCCTGCTAGTCTCCATTCCACTGATATCTTTTAACACGCATTAAATACTGCTGTTCTAGCAAGCTCCTTTCAAAGGTCACTGACAGCCACTCTTCTGCTTTGAACACAGCTGGTTACAGGCTCGTCATTAGCTAAGGTGTTCTGTTTAGGAAGATTCAGAAGGTTGAAAGGCTGTTTTCTAAATCCAGGAGCTTCAAATGAAAATGTGTATGCTGCAATGGAGCAAGCTTGGATGAGGGAATTTTCCAGACTGCTACAGAAAGGGGTTAACAGGAAGAGGGGAAGTAGAAGGTGGGAATTCACCAAAGGAGCTTGTGATGTAGCTAAAAAGAAAGGACTAGACAATCCACCTCTAAGACATGGAGAGAGACTTCCATGGACCTGGAGAAGATTATGTGAAGTTTGCTGTAGCTCAGAAAAACCCACAGCATTTCTGTCCCAAAGTGACAAAATGATGCGTAAGCAAGGAGTGATGCTCACAGCAGTCTCATCCCACTAAAGTGATTTTTACAACAGCAACAAAAAAGAGCAAAATTGTCAGTTTGCAGCTTGCAACAGGAAGCTGTCTGCACGAGCCAACTAAGTGTGTTACTTTTCCAGTTTCGAGAGAAGAAGAGGAGCTTTCCCATTAGCACAGAATAACCACCTGTTCTCCTCTTCCCAAATACAAAATCAAAAGTCACAGCTTAGTGGTTCTGCTATACTGACTGTCCTACTGCTTTTCCTGCTGATATTTTCCTCACTTTAGATCAGCCAGAATATTGCTTTTGCACAGAACCAATAACTGTGCGCTTCTTCTACGCTTTCTTTCCCCTCCTATTCTATAGTTTCTGACTTGGGCAATATCAGATTCCCGTTGCTACAACATACAGCCCTTAATTTTTAGTCAGGAAAAATTTATGGTTCCATAAGGTACCTGATAAGAATCTCAGCATAGTACCCATAACCCCTCTTTCTCCTGCTTCTGCAAAATCATTCTCACACTGCACTGGAGAAAGCACAGCTGAAAAGTAATAGAACAGTGGCTTCACTCAAACATGACTACAAATACAACTTTTACCACTGTTGTCATAGCAGCTTTTCTCTTGTTTCCAAGAATAAACTGAATTACTGAAAGGAAGATGGATAAAATTGTATTAGCCCAAGCTCTGCAAACTAAGTGCACACTGTTTCCTACACACCATACTTTCATCCCAAGATTCAACAGCAGCTCTCTGACAGGGAGAAAGATTGCCATACTTAGTTCTACACACGATATAGACATAACGCCTAGAATGAGCTTACTGAGAAAACTACTCTTGGTAAGGGCAGAGTATAGTAAATAGCAAGTTTGAATGAGGAATACTTATCCAATACTGGGAACAGTAAAAATAAATTTAGAAAACCCCCATCCCTTCCGAAGAGACACACTGTTGAATACTCTGGGAAGGTGCAAGAAGGGCTACAAGTATGCTTGGCCTTCAATTAGCCTTATGCCTTCTCTTCTGGTCTGTTGGCTGAAAATGGTACTTGGGAATGTGCCACAGAGGCAGCAAATTGAAGAAAAAAAGCTACCTAAGGCCCCTCTGGGCTGCTACTTTTCAGTTTGACCATTAAGGGAAGGAGCACATAAGGATTACTTTTCATTATCAAAAGCAAAATAAAACAAAGAAAAGCCACACATTTGACAATCCCCAACACGTCCTTCACAGATTGTGCTATGTCATTGGCCTGGTATCGTGCTGATTACTCATTTCTTTACCATCTAAAACACTAGAAAGGTAACAAAGCAGCTAAAGTACTTGCATCATGACAATAGCATGCTGTAAACCTAAGAAGTGACATCAGAAATGAAAACTGTTATAATGAGGTGGACATGTGGAACTGGAGATGTTAATCAGCTAAGCAGCAGACAACTTCAGAGTGACCAAGATATATGCATGCAAACAACTGAATAAGCCTATAGACATTTCTTTCTCTTCCTTCCTTCATGCACGTCTGTGGAAGAAACCCTTAGTAAAAAAAAAAAAAAAAA
>WBMW01001218.1:578973-649887 GCA_013396635.1 Penelope pileata | reverse complement strand
CTATTAGTAAGATAGTATACATATAGAAAATTTGCTCCTCTTCCCCTCATACACAACTTCAGAGAGAATATCTGTTACAGCCCAGTGAAAACAAGCTCTCATCTAACTGAGTAGCTTACAATGGCAGTGACATAGAAGAGGATGGAAAAGTTGTCAGAAAATGCAATAGTGGGACTGCTTCAAGAGGGAGAAGTAGGGAGCAACCACAGTAGAGACAGGGCAGTGCCTTTGTCAGTCTGTTAGGGTGCAATCCTGCAGCATCTGAGCTGGGGATGCTGGGCTGATAACAAGATCCACTGAAAGTCCCCGGTGTGCTGAGATGATGAATCAGGTTCAGAGTCTATGCAGTCAGCTAATCAGGAGCAGAATCATAGAAAACCCTGAGCTGGAAGGGATTCAAGTATCCTTGAGTCTAGCTCCTGGCTCCACACAAGACCACCCAAAAATCAAGCCATATTTCTGAAAGCATTGTCTAAATGCTTCCTGAACTTCATCAGGCTTGGTGCCATGACCACGTCCCACTTAGTATACATTCAAGTCCAGCATCCAAGTGATTGATGAAAACATTGAAGAAAACCAGCTCTAAAATGGAGCCCTGTGGAGCCCCACTAGTGGCTGGACATCAGCCTGATGTAACCTCATTTAACATAACCCTTTGAGTCAACTGTTCCCCTGTCAAATTATGTTTTTGTCTACCTGTATGCTGGACATTTTGTCCAGACGAGTACTGTGAGAAACAGCATTGAAAGCTTTGCTGAAATCCAAAAAGATTACATCAGCTGGCTTCCCCTGGTCAACTAGGTGGGTAACCTTGTCATAAAAGGAGATTAAATTCACCAGATAGGACTTTCCCCTGGTGAACCGGTGTTGGCTGTGACCAATGACTGCATTGGCTTTCAGGTGTTTTTTCAATAACTCCCAGAATAATCTTCTCCATAGTTTTGCCAAGCACTGAAGTGAGACTGACAGGCCTGTAATTACCAGGATTTTCTTTCTTGCCCTTCTTGAAAACAGGGACAATGTTTGCCAGCTTCCAGTCAACTGGGACCAAAGACCATTGTGAGACCTCTTTCAATTAATTTTCAATGACATCAGCCATCTCATGATGGGATGAAGCCCATCAGGCTGCACAGACTTATGCACATTCAGCTGGAGCAGAAAATCTCTGTAGTCCTCCCATGTTGCCCAACCTCACTTTCAATGGCCATATACTTTCTTCTCTACCTAAGCTCTAGAAGAAGATCCCTAGTCAACCAAGCTGACCTCTTGTCTCCCCTTCTGACATTTTGGAATGGCCTGTTCCTGTGCTCTTAAGAGATCTGCTTAAAAGGTGATCAGTGCTGATGACCTCAATATCTTCAAAAGCAGTTTCTACAGGGACCTCACTAAGTAGTTCCCTGAGAAACCTGCAGTCTGCTCTCCGCATATCATGTTGCAGTTTCGGTGGCAGCTTTCCTCCTATTACTGAGGATTTTAAACTCAGCTATTTCATGGCCACTGTGGTCAAGAGAGCCACCAATTGCCACTTCTGATTAGAAGGAGGCAGGTCTGAGACAAGGCTACAATGTAGGCCCAAGGTCCATCCGGGAGACAAGTCCAGAGACAAGCTTTAGGACACACTATGCTATGCACCTACAGCATGGCACCTGTAGCTACTGATGAACAGCCTGCATGCCGATACATGGCACTGAACAACCTGGTATGTACCAGCTATTTCTTAAAAGAGAAAATAACTCAGTTAATTACAAAGCGTCCATCCATTTGAGAAAGAACGTACTACACACTTGCACTAAGAGTTGAAAATGCACTTGTCCAAGGCAATCTCTCACACATTTTTGTTCTGACTTCAAGTTTTGACAGCAGAGCTTTAGAAAGAGGCCCTGACAAAGAAACCATGCAGCAAAACCAGCCTAAGCAGGGATTTATGTGGTGATGAGACCACACTTACTGGGTTTTCTAGAGTATTTGACAATAATTCTCCTCCCCCTCTGGGTCTGGCACCCATGGGGTTCCTGTGGTGGGTCCAAAGAAATGGTCTCACACTGAGACCTCTAGTAGTTTACAGTGAAAAAATGTCTTCAGCCTGGAGATTATCCAAAGATAACTGCATAGCCAGTAATATTTTATTTCCTTTTTGCGCTCTTGGAACTTCTGCATTAGACTTTGGCAAGGTGACATCACACTTAATTTTGCAACATGCAGTCAGAAACTGCACTATTAAAAAAAATTATGAACAGTTTACAGGTTATGACTATTGTGCCCTGCAGTCATCAAAATTCTTAGAAGTTTTACCCCAGCCCTGAAAGCCAAGCCAGATAACCATACAAACTCCTAGGCTGAGGAAAGAAGAAAGGGATATTTAATTCAAAACTGAAGTCTAGTCACACTTGTGAAATATATACTGAACTGGACAAATAGAGTGGTTTGGTTTTTCATTTATTGAGCACATGCTTCGTATTATGCTATTATAAGGTACAGTTATTTCTGTAGAAAGGGTATCAAGTGAACCCAAACTCAGCATGGTACTACCTGACACCATGTACTTGATTGTAACACCAAAATCATTGAAACTTATTTTCTAGTTATTTAAAATCTAAATGATATAGTAAGAGATGCAAGCCTAACACATGCCTGTCTTTGCCAAGGAGAAAAGACATCTCCATCAGCCTTTCCCTTTAATACAAGGCTGACAGCTGAATTCGTCTCCTGTCTCATTAAGGACAGAAATCACATTGCCATCTCGTGGTAGCCCGTCGGCAGTACAAAATTTGGCAGCTCACCACTTATTTTCAAAATCGGCATGTCAGTGACAATTAAGAAAAGCCTGGACAGTAATTTCATTTCGAGACAACGCTGAGGCAGCCTTCAGTACATATATACCTTAGGTATTCTTGGATATCAGAAATTTTGGTTTTACTGAACAAGCAGCCCTTCCTTTTCTTGCTCTACGTTTATACTTTCTCTGTCTTTCAGCTGTACAGCTCCATGGACTTTGGAAGAAAATGGCAGCTCATGACAGGGCATGGAGGCCCTGGCATGATGGCAGGAGACAGTTGAAAAGCATCTTAATTGTGCTTTTATGAGGTTTGCTTCTCCCTCTCTAGTTACCTGAGACTGAAAACCAGGAAAGCAATTAAACCTGACTCCACCTTAGCCATTGCTTTTATTCACCTTAATTGTTGCTAAGCCTGTGTCCTGAAAAACAGCAGCCTGAATTTTCTCTGTCTATTCCTTCCTGGGACAACACGTGCACACCCTGGCCATCCTTCTCAGAGGATAAGCTGCAGCAGGCCTCATTTCCCAGTCTGTAGGACAAAAATAAATCATTGTCCTTGCCTTGACTCCTCATCACCCCCAGGAAGAATCTGTTGGTCTTATCAAATTATTGTAATTACAAAGATAGAAAATTAAACTACTTGGATTCCTAAGCCCCTCAGTGTCTGAGTTTCTAAGCAGGTTTCTTACAAGTCTGCCTATAAACAAACATTCACAAAAATGGGCCAAAAGATATGATCACGTTGCGGCACGGTCTACATTATCAACTACGCTCACATTTAGCGGTACATATGCTTGCAATTACAATCATACATACAAAATCAACCATGCATATTTGTTACCAATATTTATGTCCTATAAAATAGAAGGTAAAGTCCAGTTGTGATATAATGGAAGTTATATAAATATGTAATATATAACGTAAATGATGGAGTTGCCAAGTATGAGCACAATCAATAGCGAAGACTTGTTTATAGCTCACAAAGTTCTGTTTAAGACGAATTATGGATGGCAGTTATATGGCAACAATTTCAGTCTTCAATTTTTAAATCACTTTATCATTACTCTAAGGAAACAGTCTTCATTTTTACAATGCTATTACCTCTTCACTGTAGAGTATTAAAATTTCAGCAATTCTTCTTAGCAGCCTTTTCTCACATTTTTTTTGCGAAAGGATCTTCTTAAAATATACTTAGAAACACATTTGTGCCTTTTACGAAATAGTCTAAAGAGGTCTGTGACTTACAGATAAACTAAATAATGTTTTTGCTCTTATATTAAAATATTTCAGAAAAGAAAACTCTATTAAAATGTTGCTTGCAAGTCTTCCACTATTAAATATCTCCAGGAAAGTCATTAAAAAAAAAAAAGACAAAACAGAGTTTGTTATTCAAATTAGCTGTAAATCCTAAACTTCCTTGACCATTTGCTTTGTGGGGTAAGTTCCTGAGCTGATTGCTTTTTTAACACGGTAACACAAGCATTAAGTCAACAGTTTCAGTTCCAGTGCATGCAATGTTGCAAATAAAAGGATCCTTACAACTCTCAGATTTCAGAAGCTGACTGCAGGTCTCGCTACATAAGGAGCAATGTTAGAGAAAGGAGAAAAACTACTGTTTTGGATACTTTAAAAGAATAGAATTAATTAGTAGTTTAAGCTCCTATTAATGAACTAGACTTCCAAGCGTTCCTTCACTAACAAATTCAAGCTAATTCCTTTCCCTTAGGAAAGGGATTTAGACTAGTTTTCACTCTTACAATGTACTTAGCAGGATAAAAAAAATCTGACTACAAATCTGAAGTTAAATAGGCATAAAAAAATAGGAAGCATATAGAACAAGTCAGCAAATGGATCTTCAAAAGTCTTAGCCGTACTATGATGTCAAATTAGTGTTATATAATAGTAAGCTTTTTTAATTGAAGATTAGTTTTATTTGAATAGAAAGTGCTGCAAAAGTAAGACCAATATACAGAGCAACCTGTAAAAGCAGGAAAGCTCACACCTAAACAGCACAGTAAAAGTTGATGCTTTTCTCATGTATTTTCTAAAACTTACTAATTTTCCATCTAGTTAAAAATGCAAGTAAATAAACTTATTCAGAGGTCTTTTCAACTCAATGTTTGTGACAGCTTTTTTTTTTTTTTATTTCCTTAGAAAATTTTCATCATCCTGTCTCAGAATCCTCCATTACATTTTTCCCAGAAGAATGCATGAAACTGCTTTGTTTTTTCTACCCGTATTAGTAATCTGAGGCCTTTTAAAAGCAATTTAGATTGAAGTAAAACCAAACAGTAGGTCCAATTTCTACAACAAACCTCAGCCTTGAGACAGACGTGAAAATTACATCTAGTCTTAATAAGGAATTCTCACTCCAGCTGTCAGAGATCTGAGCAAGTGTTAAGCAAACTGAAATTATATTTACTAGTATTAGATCTTTTCTTTACATTTTTACCTTTTGATTTAATGTCTGCACCTGCTAGACACATTTGTTACAATATTCCCGAAAGAAAGGTATGGCAAACTACAAAACATTCTGCAAATATCCCCTTTGCTTGGAAATTTCCTCAATTTTCCAGAAAGAGAGGGAAAAGAACCAAATGTGGAGCAGGATGACTGTTTGGCACTATGACTTCTATTCATTAAGAGCCAGGTGTACTTCACTGACACCGACTCACTAACTAGATTCACCTACACTAATTTTGTAGGAATAAAAAGAAGCAACTGAGAGACTTCTGATCTCATTTCAGCTCTTTTATTGCATGAGGAAGAGGACTCTGCTGGGCTCTCTCCCTTTCTGCTTCACAAACAGGTAACCAAGGAAGTGTGGAACCAGAAAGTCTTCATTTTGGATAGCCGCAAGAGGTGTTGCTTTCAACAGCCCTTCACTCCTGATCCAACAGCTGGATTCCCTGCACAGTATTGCAGACAGCCCATTCTAAAGATCAACATGAGCATGATGTAGATGGAAAACAATAGGATTAAGAGCCTGAATGTGACACACGAGGAATATCAGGTTCTGTGATTTCATAATCAACCACATTACTGCTCTGTTCTAAGAACCAACTTTTCCTTTGTCCGTGCTGAATTCTTCAAGGTTCCTTCCAGCCAACTCCTTCTACCTGTCAAGGTCCCTGTGAATGGCCCTTCTACCAAACACAACAGCCATACCCTCTCATTTGGTCCCATCCACAAAGCTGCCAAGGGCGCACACTTTATCCCCCTCCACATCTTTGGTAAAGACGTTGAAAGTTAAAGGTCTCAGGATAGACCCCTGAGGAACTCTGCTTGTGATCTGTGATGCCACTTGCTACCTTCACCACTGACAACATAGTATATGTGCCCAAATATCTCCATCACTGCTGCATCAGTAAGTCCTGCTCCAGAACTACAAACATGAATGCCTCTTTATAAACAAAGATCAGGTTCCTTTATAACAGTGTCTGAGACCATGACTTTCCTCTGTATCACAAAGTACCTTCTTGCTCCTTAAAGAAAGGAGAAAACTTTTTCTCGTGACAAAAGAAATTCAGAAAACTTATAGCAATAATTTCTGGATTTTAAGAGCTCGTCTGTCCTGTGCTGAAACCCCAATCTGCATGTTCCAGCTCCATATCATGAACATGGTTGTAGGCTTGACCCCATTTCATTTTTCAGAACCTGCAATTCATGTCAGGAGCAGTGTAAGGTCATTAATAAAGAATTGCTGTTTTGGAAGGGAGGGAACTGGATACATCTCCTCCTCCTCCATAGATGGGTCACTGACTGAAAAGATGTAAGCCTAACAAAAATAAGATAATTTTGCTGGATGACTACTGGATTAAGATTAATCTGACTTCAACCACTTTATCATCATAAGCAGTAGTCTGTATCACAATAGTAGTCAATATCACAATAATGAAAATAACATCACTGATATGAAAGGAACTGTCTGCACGCTTAGATAAAAAATACTTAGGTCCAAAAAACCTCAAAAAGAAGTTGCGTGTAGGTATATAAACATATATATACAAAAAATTCATATATCCAGAGTTGTTTTCATCCTTTTTCTCAAAAAGGTGATAGACATCAGGATTTGTTTATTTTTTTGTTCCTATAAGGCAATCTACATCTGGCCAGAAAGACATGAAGAACTTCATCAGCAAAGCCAGCCACTTTTGCCAAGATGATGGCTTGTACACAGATTTATTTAGAGTTTTAAATCCCACCATTTGCTCACAAAAGGGATTCCTTCCCTACTCTGTCCACTTCTGTAGCATCTGCTAATACTTAACAGAGTATTTAATTTCATTTCTGGTCTCAAAACTAGCAGCAGCCAACATTTCCATGTTTAAGATACAAATCAAAAAACATTCAACATTGTTAACTTCCCATTTAATCAAGAAAACCTCCCCAAAAAATTTCAGTAATTATTCCTGATAGGTAGAATTTTGTGTGTTTAACTGGAATTGGGGTCGTTTGCACTTGATAATGCACCAGCAGAGCGAAGACTCCTGCAGTGCTCCTGCCTCCAAGAACTCAACTTTTAGATCTGCATGCCAGGCCAACAGTGGAGAAATAAACAGAGCAGATGAGGTGAATACTAACTTAATTGCTAAGCTGCCCCGGAGATCTAAGCAACTTGCAGGGAATAATTCATTCTTAAAAGCATCATAAGATTTGAAAGATTGTTTCTATCGGATACTATGATTCATGCCCTAAAAATATTGAAGTGCTACAAGTCTAACAACTGTGCATGCTGCTGAGGCAAAAAGCAGTGAGATCACTATGGACAGCAACAGGCAATCATAAACATTTCCCTCATTTATTGCCAAGTTCTCATTTATTGCCAAGCCACATTGCTATGGCCCTAGCTTCCTTTCAAGAATATGATCATCCCTGGAAGTGGTAACAAAGCTGTCCTCCAATTGCTCTCTTCCATTCAGTATCTAATTTCAAAACCAGATATCTTCTTCTATCCATGTAGGAACTGCAAGTTCTCCTCCAAACCACATCTTCAGTGAGAGGACTCCTGAGCCAAATACTTCTGTCAAGAACCACAGAAATTCCCTCCATTTAATTAAATTCCAACTCAGGAGATTCCAGTAGGATGTCTAGACTACCATCAGCAATTTAACTAAACAGCTTTCTCATAATTACATGCGAAAAAGTGCATGGCTTTCTGAGATGGCTTAATTATGTGTTAAAACAGCTTTAAAATAAACTTTCTTAAAGGAAATATTTGGCATGCTTTGGTTTCAGCTACTGGTCTGGTTGCACATTGTCCTTTTGCCTCAAGTATCACAACAAAATGCACAGTTCCCCACACTAACTGCATTCAGGGTACAGATTTTGTCTAAATGATTTATATGTAAGGCGTCGTAGCCTAAAAACAAAACAAAACAAAACATGAAGCAGGATTTTCTGGAAAGAAAAAAAAAAGGAGCTGTGATTCACAAATAAATTGAACATTCCAGAGAAGTTGCAAGTGTCAGACAGCAGCAAATTCTAAGAAGAATGTTTTGTTAGTGTTGTTCCCTTCTCTCCTTCAACACACAGAGCTTTTTGGAGATGTAACTTAAGGCAGGTCAGGAAATCAAATGTTCTCAATTTTTTTTCAAAGAAGTTTGAATTAAAAATAAAGATTTTCAGCCAGTTCCTCTCTTTAATCAAGATACTTTTGTGGCAAGAATGCAATAAATTTATTTAATCACCTAAATCCTAGAGTGTTTTGCACTTAAATAATACATTGAAAAAACCTTACAAAACCCCCATCACAAACAGACATTCCAGTTGCCAATAACAAAGGAGAGAAACTGACCTATGTCTTAAGATCTGGGTTCTGATGGAAGCTTTTGTACAAGCTAGAAAGGTCTCTTTCCATTGTCATCATTAAAACTTCACCTCTAGTCAAGTTACTTTGGATAATACACACATAAAGAACTTGATTTCACACGTAAAGAAAGCATACACGACCTGCATACACAGCAAATAAACAGTCCATGTTTAGGCAAGGAATGCAGATTCTCTCTGAATACATCTCTATTTTGCCAAAGTTTCTTGTAATTGCCGCATTCTCCTCTGGGAACTTTTTTATTTGACTTCTTTCCTGCTGGATATATAGGCAGATTTTGCCACTCTAAAAGAGGTGGGTTTTTTTTTTTTGTTTTTTTTTTGCAGTAAGCCAAGTGTCCAATCATACAGTACTAACATAGCTGAAAAGCAAGTTCCTACTGAATAACCTTAGTTTTTTGACTATCCATGAATGCATGCATACAAAGCAAATATACATTCATGGTATTGTCTAAGGCTGTTTTCTGGATGCTTGGAACTGTCATGTTCATTTTGAACCAGCAACTTTTGACTCAGTGAAGAAAATTTGTTTTTCTTAGAAAAGATCTCCAGTAGGAAGCTACCACAAACCGTACCCAAGAAGGGCACAGCAGTGGGCTCAGTGCAGGCGTGCACCCTCAGCCAGGTAGTGATGTGGCACCAGCCAGCCCTGTGCCACTGGAGGTGCACTCAGGACAGGAGGCAGCACGGCAGGCCTGGGCTACAGGGAGAGCCTGGGCCTTCTGCTGAGGGAGCAGAGGGACACCATCTTCCAGCCTACAAGAGAAGTGAAGTCATGGAGGATGAGCTTTGTCAAGCTGAGGTGCTGCAGGAGGAGGTCAGCAGGCTGTGCAGCATCAGAGATGAGAGAGATTAACTGAATCCTTTTCAAGATTGCAGCTTCAAATGCCCAAATGGTCTATTTTCCTAAAGAAGATTCAAGCAGTCTGTGCTTACCAGGGTGGGGAGACTCCCAGGATGATAAAGGCTTGAAGTTTGAGACTTCTGGCACCAGGAGGAACATTCCTCTTCTACCTGAAAATTTGCAATTACAGGAAGGACAGATTCAGTGTCCTCATAGCCAAGAACGCGCTGGAGTTCTGTTCAAGAAAGCATCCAAGCCAGCCAGAACTGAGCCATGCAGGAGCATCAGAAGAAAACCACAAGTGATCATAACAGGAGACTCCCTGCTACAGAAGACAGAGACCCTCATCTACCAATCTGATTTACTGTCTATGGAGGTTTACTCTGATCCAGAATGTTGCAGAAAGACTGTCAAGGCTTTTGTAGGCCTTGGGAGAACAGGCCCCTCCTGTTCTCCCAAGTAGTCAACAAGGGTATTGCCAGGGGTGACCACAAAAGCATCAGGCATGACTAGGTGGCCCTGGCAATGGCAGTCAAGAATCCAAAGGTTCCAGGTCATGTTGTTCTTGATCCTCCCAGTGAGGGACCCTAACAGCATAAGTAGACAGACCCTGCCGTTCAAGAATTGATTGCACATCTGGTGCTGTTAAGAGATAGGGTTTTCTTAAGACCACAGGATGCTTTCTGAGGCTTGAGGATTTTCTGGAATAGATGGTATCCACCTAAGCGGGGCAAAATCATCTCTGCCAACTAGTTGGCCAACTTGGGAGGGAGAGTTTTAAATTCAGAATGTCAAGGGAGAAAGGAGACAATGACCAACAACCAGGTATAGAACTGATCAATTGCATTGGCAAGCAAAGTTTTGGGGATGATGTAAGCAGTAGTGCCCTTGTAAACAACAAAGAGAATTGAAGGGATCACCCAAAGCATACCTATATAAATAAGGGCCCATGAGACAGAATTACAGGCAATGCTCTTACACCATTTCTGGGAACTAGAAAAACCATTTGCAGGCCCTGGTCCTCATGGGGAACTCTGATCACTCTGAAACATATTAGAGGGACCACGCATCATTCCCTGGGAAGGTAACAGGGCAAATAAAACTGAAAGCCGCTTTAAATACATAAAAAGGATTGAGTGGATAAATGGGCAGACAGCAACTTCACGATAAGAACTGCAAAGTCCTGCATCTGCATAGGAATGACCCCACGCACCAGTACAGGATGGGGGTCAACCAGCAGGAAAGCAGCTTTGCAGAAAAGGCCCTGTGGGTCCTGGTGGACAGCAGGTTGAACATGAGCCAACAATGCACACCCATGACAAAGAAGGCCAATAGCATCCTGGACTACATTAGGATAAGTGTTGCTAGCAGGTCTGGGAGACAGGTCCTTCCCCTCTGCTCAGCACTGGTTTAAGGATGAATCTGGAGTGCTGGACCCAGGTCTGTGTTCCTCACTGCAAGAAGTGCAGATGTATTGGAACAAGTCCAGCAAAGGATCACAGAGATGATTAAGGGGTTAAAGCATCTGACATATGAAGAGAAGATGAAAGAGCTGGGACTGCTTAGCCTGGAGAAGAGAATGCTGAAAGGAATCTTATCAATGTATGTAAATCCCAGAATGAGGCAAAATACAGATGAAACTGGACTTTTATCTGTAGTATGTAGTGATCGGACAAGAGACAATGAGCACAAACTGAAATACTAGAAATTCCATTTAAAAATAAGAAAAATAAACAATTTTATGGTGATGGCATTCAAGCAGTGGAGCAAGTGACTCAGAGAGGCTGCAGAGTGTCCATCCTTGGTGATTTTTAAAATGCAATTAGACAACGTCCTGAGCAACCTGATCTTACGAACGTGCTTTGAGCAGAGGTATTGAACAAGATGATTTCCAGAGGTCCCTCCAGCTTCAATTATTCTTTGATTCAGCTATGGGGGAGGGTAATGTCTAAGCCAGTAATTATAGCAGCTTTGTTTTTGAAATATTTTAACATGGTCTAGGGAGATGAAATAAGGCTGAGTATAATAAGAATGCAAGTAGTACTTACAAGCCTCCTTCAAGAGCCATTCTTTTCATTGAACAGCTGACAGGTAAAACTGGGATTCAACCCTCTATCTGCTGTTTTGCACAATACTGCCTATACTGTAAGCCATTTTTTCTCAAAAGTTTCATATTTACATGTATCTCAATGCCAGAGGCTTTTCTTATTCCAAAATATCCCCAAGATAACTTTGCCTTATTCATACACAAAAGCTCACAGGCAAAAATTCCTTTCAATAATGCAAGCATACATATTTATGAATATGGAATACATTTCCATTACCTCTTTAAATTCTTAAACCAAACAGGTTTTAAGAATTCATGTTCAGCACTCATTAGTTTATCATATAAACAAAAAAGACATAAATTCAGCTGCAATTAGCTTTTTAGCGTTACCTCCCTGAGACTAACCTTCCAGATAGTCAACTAACTGCAATCAACTTTACTAATCATACACTGAAACAGCTTGTGTACTTCTCTTTTCCAAACATCTGCTTTGAGCCTGGCAGATAAAGCATCTACACATATGGAAAATTTCAGACACGGGGTTACCATGTAGGCCAAGATCATGAGCTTTTCTCTCTCATTTCATTGAAATAAATTACTGTAAGATTCTACTTGCCACATTCTGGCAAACCTTAGCCAAGAGGTATTTCTAAACAGTGTATTTCATTGTCGCATTGTTTCCAGTTTTAATAGGCTGTATGCACATCAATAATCACAGCTAAAAAATACTGTCTAACTAATCACTCCCATCTTATTCCACTGCTTAATCAGACATCAGAATTTTACTATCAGCAGTTTATCTAATACCACAGGCCTGCTTAGAGGTTTCTTTTGGTATCACCTGCAATGTTCACAAGGTTTCCAAACTTAGGCCGTCTCTGAAAGGGCTTTCCTTGTGATTTCTTTTGCCTTTATTGCCAATGAAAATAATCTTTTACCTCCTCAACACCATACCAAAACAGCAAGTATATTTAGCACAGAAAAAGTGGTACAAAGGACCAAGCTTTGAAGCTTTCATTAGAAGCACAACACACTGGGTACATACTTGTTGCAACCAATGACTGCAAGTATCACTAGTGATCTTCTGTTGATTTCTTTTTTTCCTAACCATCTGTTTCCATGTTCATCAAAAAAAGCAGCAGTTTCACTTCAGCTCCGTGATGCCAAGGGCTGAGTTGGATGTTGTAGATGTTGCTCAGCATCACCGCTGTCGCAAAGTAATTGCTCATAGCAGCTGTCTCTGCAAAGTGACTACTACACTACCACTGTCAGTGGGCTAAATCTGACTACTGCAATTGCATTTAAAGTTAGTGATTTGTATCTTGCTTCAGACTCTTTCCAGCCTACTTCTGCATCTTAACTGTGAACCAGTGCTTTACATTATGAAACAGGAGTCCACACCAGCAGCAGGCTGCTCTCTCAAGCCAGCCAGGCTTCCCAGCACCACTGCATTTATGTTTTTATATTTTTAGCCTCTACAGGAGTTTCTTCCACTAGCCAAGATGAGTGCAGAGTTCTGTCAGCCAGTCAGCTGTTGCTTTGTTGGAATACTACTTCAGGGGGAACAGCTTTAAACTAAAAGAGGGGAGATTTAGGTTAGATGTTAGGGAGAAATTCTTTACTCTGAGGGTGGCAAGACACTGGCACAGCTGCCCAGAGAGCCATGGGTGCCCCTTCCCTGGAGGTCTGCAAGGCCAGGTTGGATGGGCTCTGGGCAGTCTGATCACCTGGTGGGTGGCAGCCCTGCCCATGGCAGGGGGTTAGGGTTGGGTGGGCTTTAAGGCCTCTTCCAACCCATGCCATTCTGTGATTCATGCAACATCACCTTGCGGCATTTAAACTCTTAAAATGGGGCTTAGGGAAAATGACATTCTTAAAAAACAAAACAAAACAGACAAACAAAAAACCCCACTAGCACAGAAAGGACAACCTGACTGGCCAGTCGTCTCTGTCCAGGCTTTCCTCACCCATCACCACCAGCTGCAGCATTACCTTACCTTAGCCATGATCAGAAGCAGCAGCCTGCTCTTCCCTTCCAAACGTAACTGTAATTCGGCACAGTTTAAATGGTTCTCAAGCAAATCATAGAAAATGGCTCCCAAAAGCCATTTTCCTTTCAGGTGCTGAGGGAAGGCTTCCTCCCCTTCATGGGCCAGCTCTGCTCAGAAGAAATCCTCTGGGGCTGCTCTAACCGTATGATGACATTGCTTCCAGCCCTCAGAAACCCACAGAAAGTAGGAGAAAACACAACATCAAGTCAAAAACATCTACTAACATATGTCAGAGGATGGTCTTGAAACTCTTGAATCATTACAAGTTAAATCAAGATGTGGTACTCTGTCCCACGACAGCTCTGGGTTTATGACAGCTTTAACTTCTTAAGGGAATACCCTGGCCTGTGTGATACAGGGGAAAAAAAGTTAAAGCCTGTTTTGTTCTTTAAGTTTTTCTATGGAAATCAATTTCACCCTCCCTTTTGCCAAAATAGTCTAAATTTCCCAGGACTGTAGGCAATCAGCTTTCCGAGAGCTGCTCCTGGCATTTCTGTACTTGAGACATCACATGCAATCGTTACGAAGTGTACACAATTCTCACAGGACAGTCCCACTCAGTGCTGTGTACAAGCAATGTTCTCTCAAACAAGCAAGGAGAGGGTTTTTTCTGTCCTCTCAAAACATATTTCAAACATGGTTAAAGCTAATGACAGTTTGTTTATTTCTTTTGGAGAGCAAAGGCAGGGTAAGGAGCCCATTTAGCACGTCATACCACCTCATTTAGGGAGAATATTACCAATACCATTGTTCTTTCTGCACTCAGCCATTTCTTCAAATCTGTCTCCAGAAGAGCTGTGCAACAAGTCCCTGTCCAAAAGTTGGCTAATTATCTCCTCAAAAGAAAAAGAAATCCTTACATTAAAAAGACCAGCTGTGAAGTGACCCACTGGACACACCCTTCTCTCAAAACCTGAATGGCTCATTTCTCCCTTACTCCCAGAAGTTCCTCCATCAACACATTCACTGAGGAGCCAAGGAGGCAGAACGCATCCGCCTGGGCTGGGCTGCTGCAGGAAGCACCAAACATGCGGAATGCAGACAGCAGTTTTAATAACATCCAGGTGACACCTAGTACATGAAAAAAGAAACCCTCTACACAACTCTGAAATAGGTTATATACCAGGTAATAACCTACAGCCTGGCTCTTCCTGAATTCATAACTTGTTGAAAACAGGACTTGTTCTGGAAAAGTGTGTTCACATGAACCACGGTCCTTGCGGGTCTGATTCATGTCACTTCAACCTCAGCTCAACAGCTGCTCCAGCGCAGCTGCTTGCCTGACAGTCCAGCCTTCTCTCATGCCAACACAAGACGTCCAGTTTAGTAAATCAGCAATGTAATGAGCACCTCAGATTAGCTCTTTCACTGTGTTACTTGCCCTGTGTCAGCCCCTGCGTAATGAAGCAACTCAATGACTTGCCAGAAGCTAGATCTCAGGTACTTCAGTGCTTTCAAGAAGGTTAAACAGGGAATATATTCATAATTCTAACTATCAAAATAGTGTCAAGTTTCACAGGACACAACATCAGATAGAAGGGAGGGAAATTATTGCTGGGTTCCTGAGAAAGCACAAGCCACTGGTGCTGCAGTAAGCATCTATACATTGCTGTTTTCTCTCATACTTTCATCTGAAAAACCTACAGCCACCTCCTGCGGTCTCTGTTGTTATCATTACGCTGACTGTAATATCGTAGCCATAAACTTAAAAGCAGTCAGCTGCATGACATCAGCACAGCTGCACAGCTAGTCTAATTGCTCAGGGTGATGTCATTTGTCAGATCACAACCTGTCCTACCGGGCACCATTTTCTCCTGTAAGGTATCCCAGCGAGTACTGAATTTATATCCAGACTACAATGTGCTCCAGAGAAAACGTAATTATTCCACTGAAACCACACTTCAGGCTGTTGTTAAAGGCTAGAAAAGCCATAGGGCATTTTAGCTTATTCACACTGATAATAGCTCTTATTTGTGGGAACCACAAGATGAATCTTGACAAGAGCCAGGCATGGTGCCTCCTGCACACAGGAACTCTGCGCTTAACCCCTACCTGTAGCTCCTCTGCCCAATGCTTTGTTCCTACTCCCTCTCAAGTGCTTTCAGCCAGCTCCTGTCACTTTCACAGCTGGTGAGAGTTTTTTCAATAGCTTCTGCATAAACAGTGTTTAAACTTGTGATGGCTCAGTACTCAATGTACCTTCTGGGTTACACTTCAGATATTTTTCAAAGGAAAACAAAACAAAACAAAGCAAAACAAATAAACAAACAAATTTCCATAGCTATAGAGAAGTTATGGTTTTCTATAGGAAGGAAGACACTAAAACTACACTGTCTTTCTTCATCTGAAAGATAATTCCATCCCAGAAGGATCTACATAGAATTTCCACATCTTTTTTCTTTATTTAACGTATTAGCTAATGCCCTAATTAGTCTCAGAATAGCATATAAAAGATGTCTTCAAATACATTGTCTTCTAAAGACTGAGAATATTTAGTTTGACTTAAAACTTTAGCTGCAGATCAAATGTAACATTTCATTTAACGTAACTGCATACAAAAGACTGCTACAGTACTGGATTAGGTATGAACAGACATTTCTAAAAGAATAATGTATGAATTACTCATCCCTTTGTTTACCCAGAGTAAGAGACCATCTGTGACGAAAACTTATCTATAGCTCTGGAACAATGAGTTTTTCCAAGATACACTAAATGCTTAGCATAAAAGATTAAATAAATTGAAGTTAAAAAGAACATTGAAACTTAAATCAATGTGACAATCTCCCATCTTGATGATAATCTCCTTTTACAGATTGCTACCGAAGGAGTAACTGGAGGTATGTCTGTTACTGCCTCAAGTCTCTGCTTGTATTTCACGTGTTCATTGCTATCCTTTCACTGTTGTAAGAGGATCAGTTGTGAGTTTCACTGATGTCCAGATAGGTAGACTGTTAATAATTATCTTTCAAAATGAGTATTTTGGCAATGCTGCAATCTGTAAACACACTCTTGTGCCATTCAGAATTTGCTGGCCCTACTCTTTGGGTTTCCTATCATCTCTAAATTATTCACACAAAGTAGTACCTATTTTTCTTGACCAAAGAAAAGATGTTTTATCCATTAGATGCTTAAAAAAAAAAAAAATTGAGCTGTTACTAAACCATCTCCTCACCTCCGTTGACAGATTTGATTACTCTTGCAAACAACTTAGAATACTTTACAAAGTTCCCCCAACCATTGTGATGGAAGAGTAAGCATTATTGTTTACCAATATATTATTTCATGGGCCAGCCATTTTTCTAACTCTGAAGCTTCCTTGAAGAGTGGGAGGACTCTTGGGTTTTGCCACTCTAAGAGAAAATAAAGCTATGATGGCCTCTTTTAATATTTTTCATCATAAGACATTCAGGTACAAGTGCTCATTATTTACTTATGATCATGTTAGAATCATTAAATTTTGCAATTCAAATACATGTAAATGTGCACTGTAAATGCTAAAAACCTTACTGTGAAGTAGAATGGTTCACGTCTTCTTTCATGTGATTGTGTTTTAAAAAAAAAGACTATTTTAAAGGAGGAAAAAAAAAACAACTTACAGGCCCAACACTACTTAAAGTAAACGGTTAAACAGTCACAAGAGAAAGGTGTGGTTTGAAATCTAGAAAACCTTGTAACTGCAACTGTCACTAACTATGCAAATAAGCCAGTGCTGCGAAGCCTTATTTTTCAAGAATGTTCTTCCTATGTATGGTAACACAGAGCATGTACAGATTCCCTTTTCATACTAAAATCGTGGTAGAGATACCTCTATCAGGCTGTTACGCCTGATCTCTCGTTGTGAAATAGCACCAAAATTATTCCTGCAGCACCAAACTGCCATAGGATCATAATGTATGTACAATGTATGCCAAATACAGACAACAGACACTATCATACAGCACCGAGTTCACTACAAGCTGGGAACTCTTGCACACCCTCAAGCTTCTGTTGCCTGCAATAAAGTTGGCATCAGTGCCGTTACACTGTTGTATCAGCAAGCCAAGAGAGAGAAAATTTGATTCTGACGATGCTCTGTATATCGACGGAAAAAATAAATGAATCCAACAACAGCCTTTTCTGCATTACAGACCAGCATAAATGGATTAATACACATAAAATAAATTAGAGCACATTTTCATAAAGCCAGAAGCCTTATTGTGTTCCTCTCACATGTATGAGTGCTGTCAAGTCCACAGCTCCAACTGAACCATACAGATTTTTGTCAGTTTCCCCATAGGCCCTGCAATGGCAGCAGCTTTTGTGCTGACCCAGTGACAGTGGGCATCTTTCAGGTGTTTATGGGTTCATTTCTGGGATTCATTCTCCAGTACCGACATCAAAGATATTCACAGATACATAACACAATCTTTCTTGATCTACAAGCATCATACTGATTTTGTGCTCATAAAAAAAAAAAAAAATTAAAAAGCTTCTACCCTCCAAGAAAACAAAATCATTAGAATTGAAAGGTTTAATTCTTGATGCTTTATGCTTGTTTTGTGCATGCCCTGAACATAAATCTACTGTGGTCAGCAAATAGCTGAAGTAATTTTTGTGACTTTTACCATTAAGCAATGCGTATAGCTCTCTGAAGGGGTGACCATTTCTTTGAAGTGATCTTCTCATGAAAAAACACTCAAACAGAATAATTCCTTGTTTCTGTGGCTAACATCTTCCTCGGCCTTCACCCAGACATCTTGGACAGAGAAAAACCTTAGCCATTCCCACACTAACAACTCTCTCTGCTATTTCTAAAAGGCCTTTGCACACCAGGCAGAAATCTGCCCAGCTGCCCAAGACCTGTGCTCCCCTCAGGAGCTGCTGCTGAGTGTCCTTGAGGTCACTCAGAGCCCTGCTGCTTACTCACCAGCACGCACTGAAGCAGCTACAGCTCAGGGACCGTCTAGCCTGATTGTCACAGATTCCCATCACCACTCTGATGAACACATTTGCTCTAAGGCACAAGAGACTTTGTCATCCTGCAGTCTTTCAAGCCAGTTTAACATCCACATAGAGAAATCAAGTCTTGTTTTAATCACTGTGAATAGTGATGCCAGCCCACAGGTAGGGCTCAGCACGGCAGTTTAATACAGACCCCTCATTCCCTTCCCTTCCACCCTCAACAGAAGGAACAGCTCAGGAAGACAATATGTATCAATATCATAACTTAAAAGTAGATGAGAGAAGAGACATGAAGTGACAAATTTTCTTTCTTTTTCTAGGTGAAGTTTGACCAAAGCCTAATGAGTATCGGAATTTGACACACTCGTCAGCTTTTAAAGCTTCAGATTGTGTCAAACTGCCATTTTGGGCACATCTTGATGATCCTCACCCACTGTCCTCAATAACAGAAGGAAATATATATATATATCTTCTAATTACACAGCATACACCATTTGATCTGCATCCAGGTAACAGCGGTTAGTGTCGAAATACACATCAGTGAATAATTACAGTTTGGTCAGTAATGCACACCACAGGTCCCCTCAGAACTACCCTGGCTACCACTGCATAAATGGGGTGAAGGAAAAACAAGACACAGCCCTGAATGAGACATCCTGCAAGAACAGCACCCCTTAAATGGCGGTTCATTTAAAAACAAATAACTAAATAAAAGCAAGCCTATTCAACACACATACATGCTAAAGTGAAATTTTGAGATTAGGAGCGAGCATGATTTCTTAAAGGCATGTTTGGCTGTGAGTGGAAAAAGCACGCATGATACAGATCTCTTTGAGATTTCTGCTAGTACCCTAAAAATCTTCACACATTTTCAGTTCTCAATGGTGAGCTGGGCCTTGTCTCAACATCCACTGCATTAGCTCACATCTTCTGATTTCTCTGCATAAAGGACATTTCAATGTTTTGTCCCTGCAAGAAGTTGCAAACACATTTATGCGCTACATCCTCCCTTTCCAAGCAAAATGCAGAGGAAATCACTCAGCTGTGTGCTGAGCAGCTCTGGTTCCAGCGTCTCAAACTGAACCCATTCTGCAGAATGAAAGGGTTTGTAACACCCCCAACTTCCCAGACACAGGAAAAGTTCCAGTCAGCTTTGAAGTCAAAACAGCTGTCTGGTTTACCTTGGCTTTCCCTGCCACCAAGAAGTCAAATTAAATCAGGCATGTATCTAGTAGACCTTCCCACACGATTTTGCTGTGCATTTCAGTACATTCTCAGTTGTTGCTGTTAGAAGGATTGGATGTAGGAGCTTGCGCTCACCTGTTGGAATTGTGGGCACGGACCACAAATTTGCAGAAGGTCATAATAGTGTCTGGGCAACTCCTTACAGCAAGCACAGAATGCTTTTTTGTCTTTATGCTCAGTTTCTGTTTACATAACTGCATCCAGGGTATTACGTGAAGAAGAGTAATGCAAACAAGTTACTTCCTTCGTTCCTCGTACACCTGATGCCACTGGATGATCCTGCTGCAGTCACGAGTGGCCAGGCCACATCTCCCTGCTGCATTACCCATAGACGCTCTCCTCAGGGTGAGCACTAGAGGGCAACAGATGCCCTTTAATAGGCATAAGGGAGCCATAAGATTTACTTAAGGCTTAGCCCTTCTCACTTCTAAGGAAAGCAATATTGTCTCTCCTTGGTTTCAAGCTCTAGTGCAAATGTCGTGCGAAGCAGATGCATATTCTATCACGTAAAGCAAGCAACATGAGCATGTGCATGCTTCTTGCATAGCAACTGTTTTCCCTTTCCTTTATTCCTCTCTCCCTGCCGCTCCTCCTCCTCACAGAAGGGTCATCTGCGTCTTTTGATGACATAAACTTAATTATATAATCACAAATACACCATGCTAAGTCTGTCGTCTTTTTTCTCTTAAACTGCCAATCCAAAACTGGAAATAATTGTTTTAATAGAAGAGAGATGAGGTATTGATGAAGTGCATTCTAGTATTTTAACAACAGAGAGAGGAGAAAGAGGGACTTGGGCTAATTTCCGTGCAGGAGTCTGCTAGCACTATTGAATAATCTCATACATTTACCCTGAGCCCTTATACGATCATTCAGAGAACCATTTTCACTCCTGTCTGGTAATAATCCCACAAGGAATAAATATAGTCTTCTGCCTATATGTGAACATAGTGTTTTCCAAAAAGGTGGAAAAAAAGAGAGACTACTTGAGCCTATTAATTTGCATATGAAGTTAGATAAAAGAGAAATATAATTAGACAAGTTATACACAAGCCTTCCCTCTCAATGGTTAGCAAATTAGCTCCAGATTAATAAGGGAATAGTTCTGCAACTTGAAAATTTTCATGCAAGTTGGAGAGGATAAATCCCATTTTGCTTGAGTGTTTGGCATTTAAAGTTTAACAGAATCACATTTCATTTATACTTTCAGGTATCATTATGAATTGCATGGACTAAGAATGAACAGAGTTTGAAGCAGCACGGACTAAGACCATGATTGTATGAACAGTCTATGTGAAACAACTGCCAGAGTTCGACAGGGAGCAAAGGGGTGAGCACAGCCCCAAAGTGGAAGGCTTTGAGACAGATCAGGAGCAGAACCTCTGCTCCCTGAGACAAGTACAGGTATAATGGCTTTCCACGAAGAAAGAGACAGTGTCTGCTTCTGACTTTAAAACACAACACGGCTGCTTGTATCAAACCAGACCAATACTGTTCTGACTGGGTCTTAGGACTCCCTTCTAGCACTTCATGATGGGAAGCCTGCATGCTCCCCTCTCGTCACCAAGTACTGCTGATAAAGCGACCCATCATGTTTTGCCCCGATCACCGCAGACCTCTGCTACCATGTCAGTCACTTCATTAATTCAAGCAGCAGTGATTTGCTTTTGGTAGATACAGCAGTTTATGAAGTGACCTCAAGTAGATATCAGTGTTACTACATGACAGCATGTGCTTCTTGTCCCCTCCCATCCTTTTTTTTGTAATTCTTTGTTTCTTCTCCTCCTTTTATGTAGGCTTGGGACAGAGGCCTGAAAGAGTCTTTCCATAGCTCCATTTCCCTCCTCTGATTTCTCTTACCCCTGTCACACTCGCTCATCTTGAAGGCAAAAGTTACTCT
The DNA here is from genome assembly GCA_013396635.1 of Penelope pileata. NCBI lineage: Eukaryota > Metazoa > Chordata > Aves > Galliformes > Cracidae > Penelope > Penelope pileata. Next base: position 628,254 of record WBMW01001218.1, on the reverse strand, counting down.
TAATTAAGTTAATAGCAGTAGAAACCTTGTAACAGAAGCAGTAAGAATAGAGATTCTTGTGCAAATTCGTTGTTTTTCTGACCCAGAAGACCATATATACAGCCTCACATTTTTTGAGAAAGCCCATATACACGCACAGGAGCACAGACGGATGATGACAGTGGGGGAAGCCCAAACAATCTCCTGCCTCAGCCACTCCCAGACACATTACAGGAGACAGCATCCCATCAAAGGCCTGTCTGCAAAAGTCCAGGGGAGAACAGAGAGACAAAGACACTGAGAGGAAAGGAAACGAAACCCTACCCAGCCTTTCCTAGGGCTGTCCTAGGAAATCCAGTCTATCTCCAAGGGTGAGACCACAGGAGAATATGGCTATGGAGGGACTAAGTGAGTCCCAGTTTGTGCAGCAGACATAGGGTCTGAGGATTGACTGGGGGAGTCCCTTATGTGCTTGTATCTCTAATGGTAAGACTATGGGGGCTCAGCTCTGGAAGAATCCACATTGTATGTATTGTGTGCATACGTAACTAGCAACTAACCATGTAGCTTACTTTGAAGACTGGCTTCAAGCACAAAGTGTTGAAAATATACACAGCCCTGCATTTTCTTGCACAGGAGAGGAAGAAGCAGAAACAATGCTATTCTGAAATGTAATTATAGTTAATAATAATTAGAGTAGTCAGTAATAATTACTAGTGATAACCAATAGTGATAAGTACTGATCAACAGATATCTATTACTGATATATCATAGTGTATAATTAATGGTGTCTATACATGTATCTATCTCTAAATACATAGAGAGAGAGAGAGATAATCATATATTATTAATGTTTCACACTAAGACCTTCATCTTGATCAGCCAGAGAGAACCGGATGAGGCCGTTGGTACCATTTGTGTGCCTACCTGTGTTGATCTGTGTGACCAGGTATGTATTGCATATGTGCAGGGTGTGCATGCAGGCACATATATTCCCTACTGGGAATAAATGCTCAGCCTCCCTGCTGGGTGGGACCAGGGGTACGAAGCTGCAGCTGTTTCCCTGTTGTTGGGTTACAGGATACAGCCGCTTCAACGTACAGAATGTATCTGGAATGTATTTCACTTGCTCCTATAAGCATCCACTCTGTTAATAACTAGTCATGATGACCTCTGAGAAGACAGCCTAACCCACCTGAATGGCCACAATCAATGTATTGAGCAAGAAGGTGGACTTCAGTTTCATCCACATGACCAACTACTCCCTGCTTAACCAAGGGCAGTTTCTGCCACTCACTGTGCCCACACGTCCCAGAAGGGGTTAAGATTCTGTACAGGGCTGTATTTCTTCCTGTGTCCTTTCCAAGGGTGTAAAGACAGACCTCAAAACTGTTTGACCAAAAGTAGAACAAAGTCTCATAAAGTTTTTAGACATGCTTTCACACGCTACTTTCATTCATTTTTCTTCCATAGTAGAGCAGAAAAACTATTTCTAATCAGCATGCCAGGAAACTAGTAGTTTACCAACAAACTTTACCAATAGCCAGACAAGTGTCAAAAAAAACCCACTAGCTATCATAAGGACAGAGGGGAATTCTGATTGAGAAGCATTTCAGTATTTAAGAGAGGTAAGAAAATATTCCCTGTTGACATATTTCCTTTTTGAGTAGCACACAGCAATCACGAGAAGTGCCAAAAGTCGCCAGTAAGATTTTAGGGAATCAAATTCCTTCTTCCCTCTCTTGATTTTGAAGAAAATAAATTATGGCAGCTCTGCCTATGCTTTGCTATTGCCACCTCTTCCCCAAGCAATGCAACTGGTATGGCACTTGCACTCATCAGACACTAGCACTCACATATCAAGGCCTTGACAAATTAAAATACTTCACAGCTGCTCAGAAATCCAACAGTAAAATTAAAAAACCCAATTGCTACTTTTCCAGTGAAGATGATATAGCAAGAAAGTACAAACTGTATCCACCTAATGGGTGCCAGCCAGTCATTTGCATTTAATGACTGGTCTTTCTTGATTGCAGATTACCCAAGACAAACTCTGCACCTACAAACTACAAATGGGAGAGTCATTAAAACTCACCAGTGGCCTTCTGTGGTAATAAATATTTTTTTTCTTGGCTCTTTCATCCACTGGTCAGATTTCCTCCTATCTTTCATCAGGAGCAAGAAATAGAGATTAGGGTAAACTTTCAGCAGCTACTAAAAGGTTTTAAGGAAAGCAACAGAATGGAAAATTCTGCCACAGTGGAAAAAAAAATCAACTTTAAGCAGAAAAGAGAAAGTGGCATATTGTTTTTGTAGCAAAGAGATCTGGTTCCAACACAGAAACCATCAACAACAGCTAGAGCTAGATTTCCTAGATACAGTTCCAAGTTTCAGAAAATGGATGCTATCACAGCCCAGCTGATTCTCCAGAGCTGCAGGAAAACAGCATCAAGTGGCTGGTCTTGGTCTGTGTGTTATTCATGGTGAATAGCTGAGTTCTACTGAGTTCTTCTCTTCCCAGGAGTCAGGGAAAGCAGTTGCAGGTCCATGCTGTAAGGAAGAAATGCTATACAGGATGACAAACCTGAAACCCTCAATCTAAAACCGTAGGAAGCCTCCAGATGGAGCACAGACAGTTTACATGAAGGAATTCACCTCTCTTTAAAAGAATTTAAAAGACAGAAGCCATTGTATAGACCTGTCTGAGTAAGAGTCATATACCAAGACAAGACTGTTTTGACAAGAAGGAAAAAAAACAAAAAGCAGAAGACTGGTGTACCGTGGAAGACACCAATCAGCAGCATCTCAGGCCAAGACAGCCAGGGGAGTTGGAGGAAAATAATGAGAGAAAAAAAAGTATCTCATTGGGCTGATGAAATGTCATCTCGTGGTTCTGGTTCAAGCTTCTTAGAGCTGAGCTCACACAGACAAGTGACAGGCTCCTCTCCTCAGTTTGCTGTCTCAAAAAACCAACACTATCCAGAAAAAAAACTATTAAGACAGTAGTAAGGAGCTGAATTTGCTACAGAACTCAAGACTTCAAATGAGCAAAAAGAGAAAAGTTACACATCTACCACTTGAAACATTTATATATGCATATACCTAAATGTACACTAATATATTCAAGTCATAAACGCACCTGAAACTACAAGCAGACTCACAATTACCATTTGTTACTTCCGTGTGTTACAGTGAATTTAAGAAGAAAGCAGACAAAGAAGTGGGCTCATCTTAAAATGGAGATTGCTTCAGAAGTACTCAGTTTAAGATTGAAGACTTGCAAGAAAGGCCACTAATACTCAGCCTAGAGCATTGACTATAAAGCTTTGAGTCATTAGAAGAACAGATTTTAGCTACTGGGAATAAGCCAGGAAAAGATACAACAGCAAACATTGCAAGAACCATCACACATGACTGAACAGCTGAATTTTCCAGAAGTCACAGGATATATTCATCTCAAAATGCACGAGACTTAAGCAAATGATATTTCGTTCTCCCACATCTGAAACAAGCAAATACTAAAGGAGTTAACTACAGGTGTGTGCAGAACAGGATGCATTGCCTGAGATCTGTCCCTTAGGTTTCATTCCAGAATGACTGCTTCAGTGAAGATGCTATCTGCTTCAACTTCTTATCTCCTTTCTCTCTCCAAGCTGAAAAGCACAACTACCCAGCCAGAAGATCATTCTTGAGCCCATAAGGATCCTACAAGTTCAAATGCAGCGCATCACCACAGAGCAACACAGCCACACCAGCACAGGATCTTTTGAGAACCACACACAGCGTTAGTAGTTCAATTATTTTAGATGGCTTTTCTTCCCCATCAAAAGGTTATTACTGTGCCTCAGCTACATTAGAGAAAATGACACAGGCAGCTTTTGGCTAAATGAGAAATTAATTCATGCTGATAGTATGACTGCAAGGCCTAAAGGAACCAGCTTTGTTGAATTTAACCACTGGGCCGCTACAGAAGTAAGGACACTTTCACAGAAGTGGAAGAAAAACAGTGCAAAGAGGAACCAAGAAGGACTAGCAGACACTTCATACAGTCATCTTTGTCCACTTTTGGCAGGTTCTAAAAGCTATAAAGTTCCTTGACAGGAAGCATGGGCTGCCTGTGCTTCTCTGGAGAAGGATCCTTATACTGACTGACTGAAGGGGCACAGGGCTAAACTGAATGCATCCTAGATGGAAAAACAGGCAGGCCCTCGGCACAGCAGCTTCTTGTATCTGTCTTGAACTGCTTAAAGGTTATTCCAATAAAAAGCCCCACCTGAAGCCTACTAATTCCAATGCCAAATAAAACATCTATCTGTAAAACCTGAGTTTTCCCTAGTGTGTTTAATTCTAGAGGAGCAAGGCCTAGGTCCTTGAGCTGCAGAGTCCTAGAGAGAGATGAGTCTGAACAGGGACCCAACCCTCTAGCACCTGTACTAAACCTAGCAAGCACGTAGCAGGGGACAACAGAAATACCTGCACCAGGGACAATTCCATTATTTGTGCACCATCCTAGTACACAACACCAGCTCTTAAAGAGTGTCAAAAATAGTAATAATAAAAAATGTAAGTTTGTTAGAGTCCAACTATTGGCCTGCCAAAGCCTCTGCGTAAGTTTGGAAAACCCTCTAGAAATTCATTTCAAAATTACAGTTTTGTATGTTCTCTAGTTTTTCAAAGATTTCACAGCCCTCAGAGGAGAATCAAAAAGTTAGCTTATGGCTTCATCAGATTATTTCCAAAACTAACAGTGGAAGATGTTTGTGTCCTACAGTAAAATGCTCAAACTTCAGCTTCAGATATGGAAGACAACACATATCCAGGTGGCCCAGTAAGTTCCATGGGTAGCACATCCTAATTCAGCTCTGAAATAAAAAGCAAGAGAAGGTTAATACACAATTAGCAGCGCCTGCATTTCTGACAAGAGTAACTCTTCATTAGGGCTCAAAGATACTGACTCGTAAGTTCATTTCAAAGCCTGGCAGACAGAAATAAGATGCTTACTTCAACCTTACTTGCCTTCCAAGCAAAATAAATATACACAATAAGCAAACAAACCAAAAAAACACCCCACAAATGTTATTCCAGTGAATAGCTATATCATCCATTTTCACGGCAACAAAAAGTTTTAACTTGTTTTTCAGATAGTTCAAAACGCGTAATATGAAGTGCTAACAGCGTAGTGCTTATTTTAAAATTTTATATTTAAAATGGTGATTATGACAGTGAAACTTTTCACCACTAATGCTATCATTCATTATGTGCATTTACCACAGTAGTAATTGCAGGGAGTTGTTTTTTAGGACTAGCAAGCCAGCATACTTATTGGCATATCAGAAATAGCATATTTTTCATAGTTATAACCAGAAGGAGCCCAAATGGAAGATGACCATCATCAGGTGGGAGGCTATGGACACAGAATAGAAACACGAAAACCAGCATTAAATTTATTCTTTGTTAACTATCCTTACAAACTGTTTACAAGAATACCTCATCATCTTACTATGCCTCACAGCCACTGAATGTTGACCTGTACGTGCCCTCTCTGCCTTCCACCTTTATTTCAAGCTATCCAAGTGGCAGCACCAACAAGAAAAATACAGCGGTAGGGGTATTTTTCCACAAGAAGGACACAGGCAGTACCAAAGACGTACTGGCAGCTGTGACTCGTAACGGAGTAAGGCTGCTGATAGCCAAGCTCTGCTTGGACTTGAGGAGAACAGGCCCCCAAGAGACAGCAATGTATTCATGCTTAATTGAAGCTAGCATACCTCAAACCATATTTAACATCACAATTATTACCAGGATTTACTAGACAGACATAAAACAGTCTGAATTTCTGAGTCACCATGGTGACTTACACCACAGTGTAAGTTCTTCCAGTGCACTAGGTTCAAAACAGTCTGAAAATGATGATGCCTTCAGCGCACGCATCTCCCTTATGGCAGACAAACCGTACATTTGCTCCCACACATGTATACAGACAGGAAACTAAATATGCAATTACCCAATTTGCAAGTGTGACACATGTGCACACATCTGAGGACACACCCTATCAAGCTCCATCCTGTATTTCCCCAACTTTAATTCTGTTTCTTTCCTCCCACAGACAATTATTCCACTTGCCAAATAAAATTCTGGAAAAAAAACAAGAAATGACTAGTGTTGGTCACACTGGTTGTTCTGAAGCAAAATGTTTTTTACTCAATTAGTGCTTTATGTAGGTTAATATAAAAAAAAAGAAAAAGAAAAAAAAGGTAACATCAGGGAGAACAAAGTAAATATCAACCTTAAAATGAAAAACAGTATTTAAGAATAGGAAACCAACCTGTGGAATTGGCCCATATTTTACTATTATTGCTTATTTTAGGTCATGCCAGTACTGCTGGGAAGTAGTAAACAGATGACTACATTGTTTCCTAAGTCATGTCAGTGATAAATGATAAAATATAAGGATAAAAATTGGAAAAAAAAAAAAAATGTGGTGCTATGGACTGCTTCTCTGCTTGCTGTACCACTCTGGAGATCTACTGAGCAATGCACTGCATGTATAAAGAGTCAGTGAATTAAAACAGAGACAGAAATTACAATAAAAGCATCCTTTTACATATACATAACTTGTACATACTCGTGTATAAAAGCACTCGTGTTTTTGAGGAGGTAAGGTGAAGAACGACAGAAGCTTCTCCCGATTATCTTCTAATATATGCATAAATACTGAAGGGGAAGCAAATCTACCTGCAGAGTAAAATTACAGAGGTATTAAATACATACTATACCAGCCTATCAGACATTTAACTTAAAGCTACTCAGATGGTTGCCAGAGACAGGAACTCACAGTCATAAGGAGTAGTATAAATGCTGAAGTTAAATCAGTTTGAAACAAGTGATTTTTAACGAATTGGCAAAGGGTCAGGGCCCAAGTGCAGAGGATTAAAAGAAGGGAAGAAAAGTAAATGCCAGTTAAGTTTCATAGGAGGGTTAGTACAACACAACAAAAACATAATGAGAATTTAAGCTTTTTTCCCCAACAGTGGTCATTACAAAGAGTAACCACTTTTCTTTCCACTGCCATGGCTAATCTTGAGAGTTCAGAAACTTCCACAACACATTTCTGAGTAGCCATCCTCTCTGAAAGCATGAACAAGGCCAAGCCATAAGCACCCCAAGCCAAGGTTGCACTCAAATCTCTTCCTTTGTTTATGAACGTGCCTCTCTAAGAGGAGACTCCTTCCCTCTGAAGCAGCTGTAACATCATCCTCACACTTATTTCAGTCATTCAGTAACTCAGCTAATCAAACCCCATCAAGTGGGTATCATCAGACAAACTGTAAGGAGTAAGAAAAGGATCCCCCTCTTTTCACTCAGAAGTTGTAGCTCTGGGTCTTTAAAGGAAAAATAGCCTTAAATATTCCCACTTCGATTCTAGACACTGCCTGTTTTAACGTAGCTGCTTCCTGGAACAGGATAACTGTCATATTTTTCCCCTGGATTTAAGCTGTCACACTGTGTATCCTATATCCTAACATCTTCCAGGCCGCAGCTGAGACTTTAAGGTATTAAGCTAAAAAAGAAATAATTATTCTTCCAGTTTTCAATTTAAACCCTTGACTCATATATCATATTTGACTGAGACAAATTATAGACTGCTGAAGGAGGGATTTGGTCAACATTCATAAAAGCACTTTAATAGTCTGAAGCACATCTTCAATGGAACTTAGGTATGTAAGTCCAAAAATGAATCCAAAAAATATCTCCATTCTCCAAGCTGGCAATACCTGATATCACTCAAGCCTACAACTTAGCCTGTAAAGTTCTCCAAGCACCCAAACATCTGTTGTATGTGTGACCCTAAGTACTCAAACCTGAGCAGCTAGGCATTGACCAAAACCACAGCTGCTATCCAGATACACGGGGCAGTTGTGTTTCACCTCTAAAGATCCAGCAAGCTGTGGTCATGTTTTACACAGAAAAAAACATTACTGAATCCACTATAAAACATGGTAGCCCGTCACTTTCATTCAGGAACAAGAGGGAAGGCTGTGTAATGGTCTAGCGATTACAGCCATTGCCCATGATGATATGCACTCATTCCCTGCCACCCAGGAGGCTACTCAGATCAGCAAGGCCTTTGGAGAGGTGCCCTCTGTGGCCAGGTAATAATACAAGCAGTGCTCAGGAGAGTAGAGTAATCCTGAGCCTGGATCCCAGCAATGAGGTGAGTCAGCAGGTGGGGAAACAAGGATTTCTGTCCCTATCAGATTATTGGGATTATTCAGTCTATGAGACTGTCCTAATAGAGGAGACTGAATTTGAAAACTGCCTTTCAGATGGAGACTAGACTGTAGTAGGATCTCCTTAGAAATGAAGTGTCTCACACACTGGTATAACTTTACCAAGTAACAGCAATATGACGCTAGATTCTGGTTTGCAGGGATTATTCCTGTAATGTGAGAAAAATAAATCTCAGACTTCTTAAATCCTTAACTTCCAGGGTGCCTGCCTTCTGAAGAAGACTCTAGACACCAGGACTTGTGAGAGTACAGGTGCTTTAACTCACAGACCTTCCACTCTGAAGCTCCAGAGAAAGGCAGGCATAACTCTCACGTTAGTCTTCCCTGCTACTTTCATCCAGTGCATTAAGTGATCTTTACAGACCAGCTGTCAAACAGCTCTCACCAGCAATCTAAAGAAACTTAGGGCTCCAAATAACTATGATCACTTGTTGGAGCTTAATAGCCTTCTCTAGATTTTGTTTCTACAAACTTTCCTATTTTTGTGTACTTAAAAGTGAATAAACACAGTTACTCTAAACAGTTACTAACTTGCATCTTGCCTGTCATCTACTTTTTCTAATTTTACAGATTATTATTTACCACACACATACCAACGTGAGCAAAGCAACAACTTCGCCTGTGTAAGAGGAGGCGGATTTTGCCTCACCACCACCAAACACACTTCCTATTGGGATGCTGGTAGGCTTTGTTGCGCGCTTACCTGTTTTAGCAACTCATTCCTGAGAATTGACACCCTTATGCCAAGATTCAGGGCTTTGCCAAGGAGGTCACAGAAGCCTCATCCCAATTTCGATGGCTCAAGTGTTCTTACTAGTTCCTTTTCATCAACATACTAAGCAAAATTGCTGGTTTTCCTTTTTGTCTATCAAATATATATTTAGCACTAGGTTTTTTCAGCTTTAGTAAGTTGACTGGCCTATACTTATCCCTCCAATTAAAAGCCTCCTTCAGACAGCTCAAAATCTGGAAGTTTAGGATCTGCCAGAGAAAGGCAGAAATCATAGCTTCTAAGTATTATGCTACATGAGCAGTAAGGAAAGGAAAATCGTTACAGAAATTTCATGCAGACCAGCTGGAAAGGCAGCAGCCACAGCACTTGCTACCACATGGTTATTTCAAGACTGCAGATGTTTGCCTGTACCAGCCACATAAACCAGCTGCAAAAAGAAGCCCCTAGGAAAGCATTTTCCTTTTCCTCTCAGCGAGCAATCCTGCAACACCAAGATTTAGGAGCCATCAGAAAGTTAGCCGTGAAGTCCTGCACAAACTTCAAAGGACTTTGTGTTTATGATTATGGCAGAAATTGGATAGTACTAATTTTACAGAGCTTGACATTTAAAAACAAACAGACAAAAACAACTGGCAGAGCAGATTTCCTGTAAGAAAAGGTTAAAGAGCACTGCCCCATCCTAAAGAGAGTGCACTGAAGGGCCCAGGTGACGTGATGGCTGGGGCTATAAAAAGCTGCAGCCGAATGGCAGAAAGGTAAAGGAAGAATGTTTAAGAACGTAATTTTTCCTTTCCTGACTGCTGAGGAGGATGTGAAGGGAATTAAAGAAGTCTCCTCTGTGTTACAAAAGACTACTATTACTTTGGTATGCAGAAAACAAAGGTATGGAGATACTGCGAGAGAACTGAAAACCAAACACCTTTTTAAAAGTGAGGAGTTTGGTGGGCTGTGGAGGTATTTCCAATGCTCTATGTGGGGTGGGAAAATGAAGAAAATGAAAGTAGAAATAAGACTGCAATGAGCATGTACTTAAAAGTGGCTAGGAAGTGGGGAGAAGAGTAGAGAAGCCTCTGTCCTCTTGACTAGGAGGTAATTCCAACTGTATGCCTCTCTCCTTGAGGGGCAGTGCCATCCCCAGAGTGAGCCTGGCAATCTTTTACTAAGACCAATGAGAAATTTGCCTTCCAAAGCTTCATCACTGTTTTTAACAGCTTATTACCACAAAAATACAACCTGTACACTGATTATTTATTTCACCTCTGAAAGGAGATCATGGAGGGCATTACATCCTGGGTTTGAATGGCGTTCCAACAAGCCATCTAAAGTCAAAGAGAAGTGGCTTATGACCTTGTTTTGCCTGCGCTGGAACTTATTTTCACCTAGTAGCACAAAACTGTTTTCTGTTAATTATAAAAACCTTTTCCATATTCAGGAACTGTCAAAAATAACATTTGTTTTTAATGACACAGGGTTTTCCCATTTGCTTAAAATTGCAATGAAAAAATGGGTTAACTATATTTTTAAAGGGAAAAACAATAAAAATACTAACTTGATAGCTATGATACTTAACTGGGGGGATCCAAATTTATTCCACAGCAGTTTATTAAGTATTTGTACTTGCACTTACCATTGTCTCCCCCATGTGAGATGACTGGCACATCTAACATCTCATCCCCTACTGTGGCAACGAAAATTTTGGCAGAGTGCATTTGTGAAATATCCGCTTGACAAAAATGTCAGAGTCTTTTTCCCTCAGAGAAACCTGTTCAGTTCTGATGATTACTGAGGTATGTTTCATGTGCATTGTTTTTATTAATGACAAGCTGAAAAGATTGATTTACCCCTGTGTTGTTGAGCCAGTGAGCTGTAGACTATTTCTATTGCTGCAGCCTCAGAGGAAGATTGCTACAGAAGCGTGCTAAGCTTTGAAGATAAACACCCTCTAGTCAAGCAACAGGTAGTCTGACATTTAAACTCCCAGTTGCTACTAAATATACCTAAATTCTTGGGTAAAGGACCAGTGTTCGCATACATTGTTCCTCTACAGCAGATTGCGTAAATTTAACTTAGAACCTCACCAAATGCTTTTATTTCTTGGTGAGCCTGGCTATGCCAGTAAGACAAAGAGGCTGCAGGCAAATATTTGAAGCTATTTTTTCAGCACACAAGAAAACGTGAAGGTTTGGAAGGACTTCCTTGATGCTGTTATTGAGTCCATTGGGCACTGGTAAAGACGACACTCAATACATCTTGTACATCTGCTAACTCAAGACACAGGCATACTATGGATTTTTTCAGTGGTTCAGTGCTGCCTGTTCTGTACTCTATTATTATTGTGCATTGAGCTGATAATAAATAAAGCTGACTGCAACTTTCTCCAAAGCCTATCCCTCAGAAGTAGGAGAAGATACACAGTGCTGTGGGTGGAAGACAGGAATTATTCCCTCCACCCATCCCTGGAGCATCACTTCATACCTGTCTACATTGAATTTTATCAGTTATTCAGTACTATAAGATCCTTCTGCAACTCTTCAGTATGCTTTACTTTTACACCCTGAATATCATGGTATGAGCAGCAGAACAATTACAAATGTAACTTTTCTGTAGTGCTGATACTGGCCAATGATCTGGGTATCAAACTACTTATTGTCTGGTATGTTCAAGCCCAATTAAACAGCTCTGATCTCCTGACCACTTCTTAATTTTTAAGCATATTGAAGGATAAGAAATGCTGTGCCCACTTCCATTCACACTGGAAGTTGAATTCTCCTNAAAAAAAAAAAAAAAAGCACTCTAGATACTGACATTTTATTTTTTTCTTCCAATCAGAGCATCCCCTTCTTGTATTTATCACAGAAGGATAAAGAAAGCCATACAAACAGTTATTGTTAATGTATTGACTTTTCCAAAATTAGTGTTTTAAGCTTGCTGATGTATAGTTATCAGATCACTGTGCAGTTGGTGTTTGACCTGTTTTAAAAAGCTGTTGAGCAAAGAAAACTGAATTTTTAAATATTTTCAACCTGTAAAAATAGATTACTAGTTGAAGTTTGTAATGAATGCAAAGCTAACATTCAACAGTGGAGTTCTGTGGAGATGGAGCCACTTGAAACAGGCACTGTGAAAACTCAGAAATTTTGTGTTTCTGTCACAGGAGAAGTTACATATGGTTACGTTCACTGTGAATTAAATGAACTCATTTAAGCTCTCTAATCTTCACAGAGGAAACAGTTCTTGTATCTCAGTCTGATAAGGTTAGTTATAGTTATTCAATAAGCTTTACATCAACAGGCAGCTTCTTGACCACAAAACAGTGGTAAACCAGTGACGGAAGATTTAAATTGCACACATCAGTTGCTTTGAAAAGGATTTATTAAGCAACATGACAGCAACGCGGTTTCATGGACACTTCAGGTGCAAGACAGATGTCCATGCCTCTGCTATATACCTAAAGATGTTAATGATCTCACCTCTGTGTAATCTGTTGCAGGTAAATCACAATGAATGTTAGGACAGTGAGGCTGGTCTTCTTTTTTTTTGAAAAGCACGGTATCATATAGCATCAAAGGCATTTTCACAAGTACTCTGACACAGAACTGCCAAAATTGCAGTTAAAGTTGAATGTAATATTAACCCTCTAGCACGGTCCAGAAAAACTGGTGTGTGTAAAATGAGGTATAATAATTCAGGGAAGTCTGCATTCGTGTTGTCATTGCATCATTTATTAGCTGTTGCTCTGTGTTTTTCACCGCCTTGTTTTTTCCAGTCTACTGTTGGGTTTGATTTCACTTCTCTGCACTGTTGCAAAACGATGGTCCAGGAGAGCTTCATGCAGCGGATCTTGCTGAAAAAAATAACTGTTCCTTGTATGCAGTAAGCAGGATAGTAACGCATAATCAGAATTGAAGACAATACCTTTTGACAGTATAGTTGCATGCTTTTTTAAGTAGAAGTGTGTAAACCCTTGTTTCTTGGATTCCAGCTGCACTGTCAGTTTCAGACACACTGAGCTGAAGCAATTTCTCAGCATCACTATTTTGGCCAATATAAGGAAAATCCTGCAACGGACATATTGACTGGAGTAACTTCTGCATTGTACTGACTGCTGACCTCACAAGAGAAATTAGCTCTGCCTTCCCAAGTAAGAGTGGTGAAGACAGCTCTCAGAAAGTGATTCCACAATACACTTTACTTGTACTGTGCAGGTCAAAGATAAGCTTGTCTAAAGAAATATGGTGAAGATATTCTGTCTCTGCAACAGAACTAGCACACATTACTTGTCCTCCAAATCAAAAGAGATAAGCCAAGCATCGTCTTCCCCACAGCAATTGCCTTCAGAGATTTCATTGCTTATGTTACAGTTACGAAGGCAGCTGCCTACACTGCAGTCCATATCAGGAGACAGAGGAAAAGCACTGCTTGCTTATCTCCCTCAGTCTCAACAATAAAGGAACTGCTGTCGAGAATTTATCAATTATTTATGCAGCTGCCATTTCCTCTCTCCCTCACAATTCCCCACATTCAAGCATCTCTCTCTCTGTACCAAACTCCATCTTCAATTATTCATTGAATCGGGCAGATTTGTTCCCTTGCTCATTTAGATTTGTTTATTTGTTTGACTTGAACTGCTGGAACAGCAGAGATCTGTAGATCAGATAATACTAAGTACAGAAGTTAGTCAGGAGTTATAGGTTGACCTGCAAGGTAAATCATCCAGCCTTGGCAATCAGGATGGAGCAAGGAATATTGCAATGTCTGTCATGGGCTTTGAATCCAATCGTAATCACACTAGCTTGATCCATGTGAATTTTGGCACTGACAACTGCATAAGTTGCAAGTTGCACAGCCAAAGTACTCACACAGTCTGCAGATTCGTAACTTACACTGATCTCTGTATCTGTTACAGCATATAAATCTCAGACTACACAAACAAAAAGTAAAATACGGAAATAAACATGCCAGTAAACTCCCTATGCTGAAATTCCAGGCAACACATTTTACATGAATTCACTTTTTTTCTTCAGAAGAAGCTCCTTATTTGCTAAGAACCACAGTAAAAACAAAATCAGCTTTTTGAAAACTAGCTCTACAAGCACATCCCCTTTCTCCAACCTGTTTTATGTATCCAGGGTACTCTAAATTACCACAGACGCTAATTAAAAGAATGGAGAGGTACTTTTTGTTTCTTTTCAGCCCACAAAAACTCCACATCATCTCTCTCAAGTTATTGGATTTTGTACTGAACCTGCCAGAACACTCAAGGAGTTAAGAACTCAAAAACAGCATTTGTTGCTCATTTTATAGGTTGTGCATGACATCTTTAAAGTAATGAAAGCATGAATTTTAAGAAAAAAAGGAGCTCAAAAAAAAGTTCTCACTCTTTCTTCCTCATTCTTTGTGGATTTCAAAATCTCATTATTCATATAGAAATATTTTTCTCCTACTGCCCTTAAGTAACAAATTAAGACAACTAAATGTAGAGGGAAATAACCTGAAAGTTCTGAAATAAGAAGAAAAACACAAAGGAGGCTAATTACTTTCATTACACAGATAGTTGAAGTACGACTGATATGGAGATGAGAGTTGGGGCACCATGCCCAAGGTTGCATCAAGTATTCAGCTTCAAATGTGTGGATTCCACATAAAAAATTCTGAGTACTTTAATATTTTATATACTGTCAATCCTTCACATTTAAAACGTAAAATTGAATCTATGTGGAAGTTTCATCATCTTTTTCAGAGGTTTTTATTTTTATTTTAATACTAACTTTTTATTTTCCCATCAGATAGACAATAGTGTCCTATTATAATATGCTGGAAGGGTTTAAGCTCTTCCTTACGATCATGAACTGTATCTCTACCTTGGAGACCCACAACACCCTGCAAACACATTTTCCAATGCGAAACACTTAGATAAGTTAGACAGATATCACATACGTAAGTACTAGTAATACTGGGAAGACACACAGCTCTTTGTTGACAGAGCATTACTACTACACCCAATGGTTCACTGTTTGGAGAAGGCCAATTAAAAGATGATCGAAGGCTGGTTGAAACCAAATCTGGGGTAGGTAAGACTGTAGTCACACTAGAGATCAGCCACATGATTTTAAAAGATCATTTGCAGCATCAGACTGAAAGCTGGAGCAGAACATGCTCCCCTTCTGACTCTGTGGGCATCTCCTGGGGAGAAGAAGGAGCTGGTCAGGGTGGAAGAAATACTCACTGTGCAGGAGATGCATTAAAAAATATCCAACAAAAAACTTCATGCCCACTTCTTTTCTTTGTCTCTTCTAGAAATCTGCATGTAATGAGGTAAAAACCACCCACAGAGCAATCCACTGCACTTCCTCCCCCACAAAGTGGGAGGAAAAGAAATACAACAGCTGTTAGGTGGCCTTGTAAAAAGTGATGAATGGCATATAGAAACATGGGGAGATTTGCAATGGTGCAGAAAAGAGGAAAACAAGGCAAGATAATTCTAATGCTAAGTGATCCAAACTCAGATAAGTCCACTTCAATCATTATTTCTAAAACAAAGAAATATAAGCCATAAATTAAATCCAGATGGACTTTTAGGTCAGTATCAATCTATTGCAGAGAATCAGTAAAGTCAAAGCAGATGTGTTTTAAATTTTCATCTATGAAATTACTTAACACAAGTTCAGTTTGAATGGACCTCTTTCCAGCTCACATCCCTGAGACAATTTTTTTTTTTTAATTTTAAGGTATTATGAATAACACTAGTACTTTTAAGTTACTTTCATCATTAACTATCCATGCAACTAAAACTAGAAATACAATGCTTCTACAACAGATTCAGTGGGAACACCAGTACATGTCAAATGTCATAGGTTAAGTATACCACTATTAGCCTTCAACATGATGTAGTTTACAAAGTATTAAAAACTCAAGAGAAGGCAGACTCCAACCACAAAAGCAGAGCAAGCCTCTGTACATCTCAACAGGATTTGTGTGTCCTCTGTCACCCTGAGTATTACTTGGACACAAGCCACTTCAACTTGAAACTTGCTAAGGGACCTTAAAGGCCTTGTTCATGTAACTAGCATCTTTGACCACCAGGCATTTTACCCAGTCGAATAGATAAACCTTCAGTAAAATACAGTCAAACCTTATTTAATTATATGTATTTTATATATATGTGTGCGTGCATGTCAAAAATTTGTAGAGGGAAAAGACTATGAAGAGCTGGGACTGAAGTGCCTCTGTTTGGCTTCACTTCATTTGTGATTCTGCCCCTTCTGCTTTCACGGAGGAAGCAGGAGCTCATGGACTGATTTCCTGGAGTCACTGACACCAAGGCAGGCATGAATAACAGCTCTGTGTGCTTGGTGTCTTGAGAAAACCATCCGTTTAATTTTGAGGCCTCCTTCACAAACAGCTCAAAGTCAGTTGTACAGCTGGTCCTGGGACTGTTCAGCCTGGGGAAGACTGAGGGGTGGATCTTCTAAAGGGTGGGGGTCAAGTGAATGCGGCCAGGCTCTTTTCAGTCGTAGCCAGTGACAAAAGGGGCAGTGGGCACAAACTGGAACACAGGAAGTTCCATACAAACACGAGAAATAATTTCTTTACAGTGAGGGTGACAGAGCACTGGAACAGCTGCCCAGAGAGGCTGTGGAGTCTCCTTCTCTGGAGATATCAAAACCCACCTGGACGCTTTCCTGTGCAACCTGCTGTACGGAACTGCTTCAGCAGGGGTGAGACTAGATGATCTCCAGAGGTCCCTTCCAACCCCTACAATTCTGTGATTCGGTAACTTTGCACACCATTCCCCACCTTCTGCCTACCTCCACACCACATCACGCCTTCCCCCAAATAAAAGTATAAGCCAAATCAGTTCTAACAGAGCTCAAGAGCAACTAGTTATTTCAACCTTGCTACTCATGATAACTTCACAACACCGTTATAATGTTAATTAGGAAGATTCTTCTTCTTCTCCACTTTCCCTCTCCCAGTTATTCCTTCCTAATAGAGAAAGTTGCATCTCATGGAGCTAGTGTGCCTGTGAAATCTTACAGCAAGATTTTGACTCCTGCATGCTTCAGAGATTACCAATGGGCTTTTGGCACTCCACATGGAGGAGAAAGCACTTTGTGTTAAATACATTGCCATCAATGAAACATTGCTATGACTTCAGTGGATTTATGCCCAGGACCTATTTACCCACGAGGCCTTTCAGTGCCATGGCTTTAGCTGCCCATTAGAACAACAGTGCCTTGGGAAACCCTCAAAAGACAGTCCCTACTTCCTTTTTTAATTTCATTCCATAAATTTGATTCCAGGTATTATGTGCTTTAACAATAGCCTTTCTGTCTTCTGTTTATAGACAGTGACATCATTCCCTTTGAAAAACAAGGAGGAGGAATCTGTGGAAATAAATGCACCATGGCAGGGGAGCACTTCGTAGTAGGGCTCACTCACTCAGGGCAAGCAGCTGTACAGAGCTCACTGAGGGACCCAGCCCTCACAAGTGCAAACCACCAGCAGGAAGCAGCCTCTCTGTAAGGAAGTGATTAGGTATTTATATCCTTCGCTGTGGCCGGTAAACAGAATTAGTGTGACTTGGACCAAGTTTTAATTATACAGGAGCTTAATGATCTAAGCTGTTGTGGGAGGAGAGCGTGGGGGAAGAGAATGAAGGGTCAGCAAAGTGCATCTGTCTGTTTTCTCTCCTTCTCTCTTCAGAAATGGAGAATCACAGAGCTATTTTTACTAGGTTTTTCTTCCCCCTCAGTCCAAGGAACATTAGTTTCATGACTGGCTATTGCAGAAGTGAAAAGTAAGGAGATGATGGGTAGCATTTCTAAATACAACTCTGTAGCAGCATCCACATCAGCAAGTTTAAAATGCCAGCAAGCTCATTTCTCAGGATGCATCCTCAAACCTGCTAGGCAGGTGCAAAATCCTTTCTGAATGGCACTACATATTCCTTAGCTGACAAAGTTGCTCTGTTGTCTTGATGAACAGAGCAATGCGAGTGTCCTAGTGAAGATCCAGCACTGATGCCATGAATGGCTGCTCTAATTACAAGTCTTGGTGAAAGTGTGTTGATTTCTACTTATGTGAAAGGAAACTAGCTTCCTGTACTTAACTTCAGGAACTGTAATTGGATTTGCATTTGCTTCCTCATTTCTTCTACATCCTCCCAAACTAGAATCTATCCTAAGAAACCTGTAATAAATAAAGCTCTGGAAAACATGCACACTCAGATTGTTTTAAATTTCTCCCTGTTTTCTTTTGGGGAGATGGATCACTCCTTGAAAATGTCCAGTGCTCAGCTTGCCTGAGGGTTCTACTCAACCAGCAGGCCCATTCTTGCTGAACACAACTGTTGGAGCTAGCATGGCAGGGAAGGAAGAACACAGGCCACAAGATTAATGTTTCACATTTTTAACCACACATAAGGACACAGCCAAGGCCTTGACTGGTGTTACCAGGCAAAGAGAGGTCCCAGTTTAGTAAGGTTTAGATCTTACCAAAGCCTACTTGCAGAGGTTTCATTATCCCCCCTGCCATTCATTATTTAGTTTGGACATAGCTGTGGAAAAGAGATACGAATAGTCTTCTTTTTTCTAATCTTTCCAATGTTCATTCCTACACTAGCCTCCTTATGTGGTTCCAAACTGACAGCATATGTGTCACAATCATAAACTAGAAATAAGGCTATCATACATGGTCTTTCAGGACTTCTGTAGCCTTCCTACAGGAAGGATTTTTGATTCTTATTGGACAGCCTGGAAGCAGAATCTAAATCCAAAGAAAATAAGCTAAAGTAGTTAAATATTGCCTTCAGAATGAAAAAAGATTAAAATAAAATAAAGGTCCTTGTGCCCTAGAAGTGTATTTCCTCCTAGCGAACAGTCTAACCCAACCACACTTTCAGCTGGTACCTGAGAGAAATCATTTTCATAGTTGCTAACATCAAGCACATAACATTTGACTTACATCTCAGTCAGTATTCGGATATGTTCATGCTCTCAGGGTTCCATGGCACTACCAGAACTTGCTGGCCCTGCATAGCTTCTCCATGACCAGAGAGGCATAAGGGCTGTGGCCCGAGTTTAAGGGAAGCCCATGGGTAGGGTCTGTGGTGGAGGCCCCAGGGCCATTAATTCCTATTTGTGCCCTCAGGGCCCTGACATGCAGTACTTCCACAAAAATAGAAATGTTCTTATATAAGTAGTTCGCGATCGCTTGGAAAACAGGGGAACGTGGATCATCATCATTATCCCTGTAACGATACTGAAAAGCACCCTAACAGTAAAAGTACTTTGAGACGTGACCTACAGACAGTCTACTTTCTTTTTGCACAAAGAGTCAGTATTCAGATGACTTCTAGACAGACAAGTATAGCACAAGGAATTGTGATTTACTGCCATCATCTTCCTTTAGTGGAGCGTACTACGATTTTGAGTAACAAGTCTCATATCAGCAAAGCTAAATCACTGCTATTCCAGCTCAGTTGCCATTCACCTTATCAGAGCACAATCCTGCAAGTAGTCGGCTCTGTCAGGATAGAGGCATCAAGTTAACAGGTAAAGGGGGATTTATGTCGCATGGATTAACTCTCAGTTAGAGACATTTCAATACAGAACTGGACAACAGGCTCCTGCAATAAGCATCTGTGCTTGTGCTGAGCAGACACATCTGAGTACTTGCAAGTAAATGCAGAGCACAGGTATGTAGAAGAGATATTGATGCATGGCTCAGGTAAAGACTACATAGATTTAAATAGCAGTGGATTACAAAGCAGCTTTTCAAGCAATAAAGTGCTCTTCACCATGTGCTTAGACTGCAGAACAAGTCTTCAAGATTCCTACACTGCTATTTAAACCAATTTATTAAAGATCTGTTTTTCTTTTCAAAATTGACGCTGCTATCTTTCAGTTTAACCAGTGATGCCGGTCTACGTGGCTAAAGCAATTCCAAAACTCAAGTCATCTTTTTAGCGTAGAGGTTGACAAGCAGGAGGCAAAATAAATCATTGATAGTATCAAGTAGACAGTGATAAAACACTTACGTGCTCTTGTTTATGTGATTATCAACTGTATTCAAGTATCAAGTGAAGAAAAACGTTGCCACACTTGAAATCCCAGTCCTATACATCATCATCTGTGAGTCAGCTACCATAGAACCCCATGTCTTGTTCTATGCAATAAAGTTTGGCAAAACAAAAACCTGTTTCTCTCCACACAAAGATAAAAATATGGAATATCTCAAATGAATCAGAGAGATGTTTTTTCTACAAGAAGCTATTATACTGAACCAAACTTCTGCAATTTGTCATTCTGAGCTAGAAATCTACAGTAACTAACTTTCCTTTAGTCTGTAGTGCTGATAAATGTAATTTGCAAATGTGCTATATATTGTTTCTGTAGAAAAAGCAAATTTCCCAAATAGCAACAGGGATTCAAGGGACCATCACACAGTTACCCAAATAAATGCCACACCAAGAAGCCATTCTTCATTATCGCAAGGAAAACAAATGCTTTTAAAAACACACTATTTACAGATTATCTCCCTTCATAAGGCAGAGAGGCATACTTTCTACAAAAAGTTGTTTTATGCATTTACACAGAAGCCCCATAACAGAAAGCAGCACTGTTGATTCCCAGTGTCAGTTAAGTTCTCTTAACAACTCAAAAAGAAAAAAAGAAAAAAAAAGAAAGAAAGAAAGAAAAACCCACCAAAACTCAGATTCATTACTTCCCAGTAAGCTCATGTAAGAACGCTTACTGTCATATGCTCAGGGTTTATGCACTGCCTAATTCTACTATGCCTGTCATGCGCCAGGACAGGGTTTTCTGAGTTTTTATTCTTAAATGTAAAACTGCTCGTTCAAATCTGGAGTGCAATGCTTCAACACAAAGCAGTCAGCAACACGTATATCTGGGATTTACTACACTTCTTATTATTCACCTTTAGTGAGTGACAGCTTAAAAGGTTGCAGTCACATGGTAAAACATTATGATGAGACAGCTAGAGTTCTACAAAATGTATTGCTCTATAAGATAGAAAGAGCTTCTACAAACAGAAAATCTCAAAGTGACTTATTTAACTTTGCAATAGTAGGTAGACATTGACCAATATTTCCTGGACATCAGTACGGGGTCAGGATACAGGTTTTCAACTAAGACATTTGTAAGGTTCTATTCTTTCATTCAAATGTAAACAATGTGCATTTAACGTATGTAAAACAAAACGTATTTGTGGGTTCTGTGGCTTCTGGCTAGAATGCTTCTACAGGTGCTCACTTCCATCAACATGACTAGAATATGGAAAGTTTTATTTATTTTAAAATCAATTTTTAAAAAATAGGAGGAGTGGCGAAAGAGTTTACAGAGCAGAAAGCAGCACTAACCTGTAAGTAATTTTCTAAACATAAAAAGTTGTTCAAGAGGCTTAATAAAAAAAGAGCAAACTGGGAGGTTCACTCACTTTAGACTGTTGAATAAAGATGAAAAATCAAAGGCCATTTGAAGAGAGTATCGCTGCCATTTTCCACTCCAATCATAACATTTGCAATGAAGTGAAAAAGTCTGCAGTAGTTAATAAGATGGGAGATTTAGAAAACACAACTACGCCTTCACAATCACAATCAGAATGATCTCAGTGGCATTTTCAGAACAAGAAATAGATATTAAAGTAGCCCAATGTAAACATTACAAGTTGGGTAGTCTTTCGGTACTTGGCTTCTCTCCAGTACAGAAACTATTCAGCAAACTGAAGCCTCTTTCTCTTACATAGCTTGCTCCCAACAATAAAGAGGTTACTTTCTCTCTCTGCTAAGCCCAGCTTGTTTCAGGACCAGGCACCCAGAGACAGGAACAAAGGAACATGGCACAGGTTAAAACACAGATCAGAGAAAGAGGGTAGCATGAGGAACAGGAGCAGGGCTGGAATCTGGAGAAGGAAGAACCAGGCAGATCGTCCCAAAATGACAGACAGTAAGGCACAGGCTACCATGAAACTATGCCCTGTCAATGCCAGCGCAAACTGCACAGCATTGCATGGCATTCACAGGATCAGGAGGTGGCCCTGCACAGGAAGTGCTTTGCATTGCAGGTTTTTCCCTTGCTTTTCCATTGAGTTGAGGGAGCTCTGGAAACTGCTCAATTCAAGTCAGGTGGACAGAAATCACCATGAAAAAGTACTATCCTTCTAGTGCTGGTCTTCTGATGTTAATGGAACTATATTTTCCAGGGAAGATTTTTCAGACAGTTACTCATGGGTGATGGTGCAGGATAATAGGCTAATTACAGCACTATTTCTGGACAGTAACTTTCCAGCTCCTCATAGGACTCTATAATGAGACAGCTGGCATCATTTTTAAGGTTAACCAAAGTGACAGAAGCTAGCTGTGCTGTCCCTACAAACAGAACTACATCTTTATCACAAAAGCCCTGGAAATTCCAATTAAGAACAGAACAGAGTGAATTTATTTTCAGAGAGTAAATGGCAACTTTATAACATTTTTTAGATTGAAATGATTGGTAATCTGTGCTCTCAGCATGTATCCCTGCTTTTTACAATTATGCTTTTGAGAATTTCACAATATAGGGGAGAAAAAATGGAAAGGTTGAAAAAACATTATATGCTTTGCAACTCATTGCCAAGTCAGGTACTAATCCAACTGCAGAGTCAACTCACTAGAAGTAACGAACCAGCAAAACTTTACAGCTAAAAAGATGAATCATTTCATTTTAACACTTGTCAGCAGAGATCATTTGACTTTTGTTCTGTTAAAAATTTCAGCTATTTATGTGAGTTCTCTATTAACCTCAAGCATGTAAATTCACAAAGGATAGGTAGTGAAGCACCTAACTGAATCAGAAACCTAACTCTAAAAAATTGCTAGGATATGGTTCTCTTCCCCAGGAACTACTCAGCACCTCCTGGAATCCCCTCTTTTCCAACTCTCCGCACTGTTAACTTAGTTCTCCACCAAGCACTTGTTTGCAACTTTCCATCAGGTTCACGATTTATTTACTGAAAACTGTGCATGACTGTACAGTGTGCTGAAGGTAGGGTATAAATTAGAGTATATGTGCAACAGTCAGACAGGCCAGCAAGTGGAAGATTACGAACATATCACACGGCATTTCACATAAAGCTTCAAGTGCACAGAAAATCTATAAAACTGCTCAGCCCACGTCTACAGAAAGGAGCATCTGTTTAAAAAAAAAACTTTGACCTGACTCACAGAAGGTATTTCTGCACCATAATAAGCCCAGGTTTTTCCACTTCAGCTGCTCATAGCTCAACTTGAAGCTTCTTATCAAGGGAAACAGGAGCTTCTCCCGTTCTCTCTGTGACACATTTCATCAGCAGCTCAAGGCCACATTTAATGTCCTAGCTTAATAGAACAGAACAGTCTCCTGTTCAGTCTTCCCAGTATATCCTCACATACAGGAGTCAAGATTTTTACTCTCCTTCCTCCCACCAGCTCACTGTAAGACGACAGCAATTCTACTTTTATTCCCCCCCACACACCACCTTCATGAATTCTAAGAGGTCCTCACGAATATTTTTATCCTTACACACACCTCCCTCATGAATTTTAAGAGGTCTTCATGAATTTTAAGAGGTGTTTAGGAAAGGAGAAGCATCCAAACTAAATAAAAAGTTTAGTGTTTGCTCTGCTGATGCTCTGCAGACTGTAGAATTTGGCTTTCATGAGCCATTTTCAACTCATAATGAAACACCTTATCTCTACCTCTTCTTTTAGCTGCTGCGTTTAAGGAATAAGTTAGCAGTACAACAAAAGGAAGCTGTAACAAGAACTCACCAGAAAGCTCTCTATTAAAAATTCAGTACATTAAAATAAGAATATCTTATATGCACTATTTTCATATAGCATTTGTTCCAAGGGCACCCAAGATAACAAAGGAATAATGCAAAGCATGCATCTTTCCTGCACACCAAGAATTACCTTCGAATATTCTGGAGCACATTACAGAATAGTTTCTCAGGTCCCTGAGTGCACTAATGTGCCCTAATAGCTGTGACAAGCCTCATGTGAGGCTGCTCACACACCCTTGGGCCCAGGAGCTCTATTCAAGCTCAGCCCTGGGTGTTCGCTATGTTAGAGGGCCTGGGCTATGTTAGAGGAGTGTTAGTCTCTGTGACCATACCTGGCCATAGCATTAAGCCATGCCTAGTAACAGCCTTAGTTCAGGCTCTGGGCCACAGATTGACTTCCTGGCTTGACCTCAGCCTATCTTTATTGCTATGAACCTGCTGGGCAATCATTGGACCTGATCCTAACCCTGACCTATTGACTGACTTCCTGGTTTGACCTTCACCCTGTCTCATGGTTATAATATTGCCTCATGATCTGAACTCGTGGTAGAACCCAGCCATCACCTCCATATCTGCTCTGCTTGGCTGACGTGGGCACTGGAGGATGGTCCCTGTCTGGTGCAGATCCTGTCCTGCCAGTCCTGGGGACACCTGTCAGCTACCTTCAGCCCTTATCTTGCTGCCTCAGCCCTCTTTTTTGTGCGCAACACAGGCATGATCAGTAGGTATAAAAGCTACTTTAGGAAAGGCAATCAAAAGATTACCGTCTGCCAGAACACATTCTTTTGTGGAGAAGAAAAGACAGGGACTGAGAGTTCTTTGCCTGCACACTTTCATTGATCATTTCTCCCACTTTCTTCCTGGGCCAATGGAGAGCATAGCCTAGTTTAGCACTTCCCTGATGCATCACAGGTCTTTGCGCATACCAGACATTTTTGGTTTAATTATTCTGAAGACAGCAAAAGTCTGAAGGAATAAGTAAAACGAACTTTAGAAACTTATGACACTGAAAGTCACATTTGCTCATGCTGAGTTCAATACCCAAGCATCATTTCAGTCAAAGACCATTTCTTGGTATAATCAAGGTAACTTGCCACAGATGGCCTGGCAGATTCTTGGCTGACCCAGTCCTAAAACTAGGTCTCTCTGTCCTGTATGGACATTAAAACAAATTATTTTACTAACCATTTCCCTGAAAAACAAAGTCAGTGGATGGAAATTACCCAGAATTTAACTTAAACAATCTGGAGAAGTAATAGACATGCAGCTGTGAAGTTTTTAGATGAAGCCATGGTAGAAGTTGCTTTGTACTTCTGATGTTGGAAAAACGTACAAAATTCAGGGGCACAAGTAAAGGTTCCATCATGTACATGGCACTGAGTAGAACTCTCATGTAAATAACAGTTTTCTCAGTGTAAAGCAAAATTAGTGAATCAGTTTCTTCTAAAGTTCACAAAATACTGACGGAAGAGTTACCTCTACATCACCAAAATAAGATTTTCATAATATGGCAGGCCATCAGTTACCGTCTTATTCATGCAAGTGTTAAAAGACCTTAGCTTGTGCAACATATTAGTATGGGAACTTTATGTGAGGGATAAAAATCCGAAAACGAGTTTAATCCTAAACAAGAGAAGGAAAATTATAAATTTAGAGCCATAAGAATTCCTAAAAAAGAGAACATAATTCAATATATGTCAAGCTGCATTCAAGAAGCTGACTGACTTGCTGTGCAATCACATTAAAGTAAATCAAACTTTTTGAATTGGTTTACCACTTCCAAAGACAGTTTGTCTTGCCTATCTGTTCAGGTAATTTATAGTGAGCCCTATTAGATAACTGCAGAAAGTGCTTCCTGACCCTTGCATGAAATTTTGTCAAATGCAGTTTCAAAACAAAGGCCTTCCTTTCTGAAAAACCACAATTCTTCCCAGATGAAGTATGTGAACATAGACCTATTCACAACATATTTGAACTACTCTGTAAGATACTGAACATTAATTAGGCATAAAAATGCAGCAATATGAAGCTAATCTACATACTGAACTATTGATGTTAAGGTAAAGTCACTTTGGTATTTTAAAGCAGTAGATTGTTTTACAAACAGACTGCTTTTCAGATCAACAACCTCTATTTTTACATTCAGGTCATGAACTTAATTACAGAAATCAAAAATGTTATTTTGTACAATCTTCTCATGCACTAATTTAAACTTTATTACGCAATATGATGAAGTCACAGACCTGTTTTCCAAAAGGAGGCCACGATGACTGGTTTATGCAATGGCACTGACCACAGCAGAAAAATATCTTGGGATATAGGAGGGACATAACAACCAATTAGTTAAATTCTGCACAAAAAACACGGGCATTGAAGAGCATGTAGAGTGAAAGAAACAAGGCTTCTGTTTACCCATGAAGGAGAGAGTCATCTTCTATTTATTGTATAATCTGCCAAGTGGTAAGAACCAGGAGTACAAGAAAAAGTAACACCACTGCTCAGTGTCCAATCACCTTTTAGACCTAGAGTAAACTTAGAATAATACTTCTTGCACAATAAAAAAACAAAGGAGCTTACATCTCCTAACATCAAAACACTGATGTGTCGTTCACCACACTGTAAGAGGAACTCAAAATAAGTCAAGTGCAGGAGGCATATCTTCAGGCCACACTCTTAAATTCAATTTATCCCTGCTATATACCTGGAGCTCTTACTCACACTGTATTTTGATACTTGATAGTTTTCTGCCTCTTGTTCTCCCATCATTTAATTCTTCCTGATTTAACAAGAAAAAGGAAACTATTTCTTTTGAAAATCCTACCCAGTTTTTCAGCAAGATTTGCAGTCTGCTGGAATAGGACTGCAGTCACAGGGGTGGAAGGAATGCACCTCTTATAGTATCTGTGAAATCTAGCCAAAATACAAGCCTTTGTGCCAGTCACCATGCAGTCAGAGCACACTACTTAACTGTAAAACTCCTATTTTCCCAAAGATTTTATCTGTGCTGTGTTCAATGAACCTTTCAGAGACATATCTAATGATTTTACTTGTTCCCTGGAAATAAGAATGATGAGCAGTCAGAAGATGCAGTTGCAGGGAAAATCACACTGAGATAGAGTGGTTTTGCTTCAGGCAACTGAATACTGTGCTGGAAAAGTCAATGATGTGCCCATCTCTGGCACAATCCCCATGGGATTCAGAACATTCATCCAAGCTAGAAATGTCAAAAGTATAAATTCCACTCCTTCAAAGGAGACCCTTTAGCCCGGCTTAAAAACGTTCAGAGCACGCATTGCTACAAATGAAGTTGCAGTGGGGGAGCCACGCTTTGAACATATCATGTAGCATGTAAGATCTCTTTAACATCGAGTTTATAGGCATCTCAAAGTACTCCAAGTTACCTAACAACTTTGACTCCAGTTTAATCTATGTTTTGATTATCACCTTTGACGCTAGAGCAATGCCATTTGCATGCTTCATACGGGTATGTATGAGAATTAATGTTCATGGAGCAGGAACTATTTAAAGTACACAACAGAAACATTCATAAAGATACCGCCAGCAGCTGCGGTACAAAGCTGTAGATGAGCTCTAGCATTATAAAGGGAATGGGAATAAGGGAACCTCAGGGAGCTGTGTGACAGCTTCCTGGAAGCCCCGAATTGCCCACACGCACCTCAAAACCTTGCTGCATGCCCAAGACCCTCCTATCATCTGGTGGTTACTGGGAGATGTCACCTCACTGTGCCAGCTCCCCATTCAGGCCACACAGGAGGGTGGGGAAAGGAGATTGCAAGGTCTGTCAGTACACAGAGGTATCTTTTAGGATAATCTCTGGCCCACTAAAAAGCACCTTGCCTCAATGAGAAGTGAGTTTTTGTTGGTGGTTTTGTTTTTGCTTTTGTTTTCTTTTCTTTTTTGGTGACTTGCTGGCATATTTCTTTGTGAAAAGTGTTTTCCAATGGTCATTATGTATATGAACAAAGTATTTGCTTGGTCTATAGTATAGGATAAATAATGCATCATACAGTTTTCATCACTGACTCAGACACAATGGTTTTTAGTCATTTTGGCATCTTAGCAGTCTTGGGAGTTTGATCCTCAATCTCGCCTCAGAATGAAAAATAGGATGTGGTGATCTAATTAAAGACTGTGTCAATGAACACAATCAAGGAACCAAATCAGAACTGCAGACAGGAATGGAAAAAAACTGAGTAGTCCCCACATCTCTGTTCCTACCCCACTGACTTAATTAACTGTAACATTTCAAACACTTCAGCTGCTATGCACTCTCACACAAAAAAGAATCACAGAGGTCAGAGGAATCAGAAGTTACAAATAATAGATTGATCTGGATGTTTCCACTGTACCATCACATAGGCTCAAGACTATGAGACTTCTGTTACTGATAAATTTTTCCTTTAATCTATGGGACCCAATTCAATTAAAGATAAATTTTCAGACAGTTTTAAACTCATCTTAGGCCACTTCAAATTCTCCTGTCAGTTTTTGCCCCACACTGGGACTCTCAAAGGTGTGTGACCCTGTCACGTCTTACTGTAACTGGCTCATCTTAGGGCTGACCACAGAGCCATTCCACAGTATCACAGAGGGAGCCCAATTACTGCAAAAATGCAGTGAACGTCTTCCAAAGGAATGAAAGTCTGGGCCAGAAAAGGTAACAGGTGGGGACTTCATCTAATGCAGCTCCATACTCAGTCATCTTAGTCCCTCCTTCATGTAAGGAACCAGTTTTCTTCTGACAGGTGTCTGCAGCTCTGAGGACTCTCAGGTTCCTGATAAAACATGATCAGTGTTTGTTAACAGACAAACACTCACCCCACCTAGGCAGAATTACAAGAAGAAATTTTTTCCAGACAGTGAATAACTTCCCACAGCCTAAGTTCTGATGCACGTAGTTTAGATATAGTTAATATAAATTCTTTTGGACAGTTACAGATGCAACACAAAAAAATTCACAGAGTAAAAAAAAATTGTTACATGTTTCTAAAGCACAAAGAGCCCAGTGTATTACACTTTCACAGACTCTGTGAGTATTACCCTAAAAATTTTCCCTACATACAGGAGATTCCAGTCCCACAGTTTTACCACTGCTGTTTGAACGGAAGCCCCAGTCTTACTCAGCATGAGTTGTTTGGTTGTGTTCAGAGAAATAAATCTAACAGGATAACATGCTCCTCTGTAGACTCTAGTAGGACTACAATATGTAAACATCTGGACTTACTTTACATTTTTAATACAATGACGTGTTTTCTTCCTGATTCATTAGACAGTAAAATAAAATTTAAAATATCTCCAGAAGTAGCCTTTTCTGTATGTATTATTATTCTAATATGAAATATACCTCACCTCTCTTCTTCCCTTACCAACTACTTTGTTGTAGCAGTCATTTCTACTATGAACATAGGGAAAACCAAAGAACTTCAATCTTTGTTACTCATACTACAAAGGACCATCAGGTTAATAAATTTTAAGCCTGAAGTCCTTTGCTTATAAGGCATGGAAATTATTCTGTTCCTTAAGTCAAGTACCTCAAGTCAGCAGTGGAAGATCTGTAATATCTACTTTTCCTGCCCCATAAACAAACACAGTTTCACTGCAGGATGTTGTAAAGAACAGAAAACAAGCTCTTGAGGGCTTAAGTTGTGTTATACCATAGAACTAAGGTTCTGAGAGGCACTAACAAGCTAAAAATGCAGAAGAAAGAAACTGTAGAACTACATCAATAATTGTGGACCACTTTTGAAAGTAAGTCATAAATGGTAGTACAGCCCACTCTTCAGCCTTTCTGGCATGCTGGGTGAAATGTTGGGTTTATATATAAGCTACTTATCAACTTGCAAGCAAACCAGGAACAGCAGCTCCTCTGAGGTGTATTTCCTGAGATTATTTCCCTTAATAAACCAGCCTAGAACTAACCCTACTCCTGAATTACTTGTAAAGACAGTTGCTTTGTGAAATTCTGTGCTCACAGGTACTCTGCTGTCCAGAAAACTCCACAGAGCCTAACAGCAATCTTTTTGGACAATGTCTGCAGGGCACTCACTCAGTACGCTGTTCCATACATCTGGTATAAAATGAGCCTTTCAATTTGATCAAGTCAGTTTTCTTGCAGATGGACACATTTATAATTTGTTATTGTTGAAACAACTGAGGTTTAAAGGCAGGAAAAGCCCTTATGGAATGAGGTTTCTGAAACATGACCAAACCAAAGCCACCAAAAATAAGTCTAGCCTGTTTGCAAAACAAAAATCTTGGGCTGTCTCAGTCCATTCCCTGTGTTGCAGCTATGCTTCTGACGATATAAACTCATCTTTGCACTTAATCAAAAGAGGAAAAAAAAACCTTGTCAACTCTGGGTCAGCAGTTGAACACCCAGTCTCAATATCATTCATACAGGAGACTAGAAAACTATAATAAGGCTTTCATCCCATTGTATTCCTCTTCAAAGCAAATATACATGGAAAACAATTTTGGAATAGAATCTGGCCTGCACAAGCATGCACTGACTTCAGTGACTGTACTTTAGATTTACATCAGCATTAATGTGTCCAGCTGGCACTCTACAGATGTCCTTAGGGGACCAGAATACTGAGGTGGCAGAACAAAATTTAGTGAAGGTTCATATCACTGCAGTTTCCTTCAAACAGTTGACAGCAACCTTTCTTGGAAAATTCCTCTTTCCTCAGTAGCTACTGGCTAGAATCTTACCAGAAAACTAATCAAACTGCACAACATGAAGATAATTGTTAGTGAATCCCAGAGTGGCACCTCAGAGAAACTCCGAAGACAAGACATGATCACTGTCCCCTTTTACATCAAAACCACATAAAGCAACAATTATAAGAAAATTGTGATAAAAAGAAAATGAAGAGATCTTGAACTTTTCTGTAAAGTATCCCACACAGGATATTTACTCTGCCAGTTGATTACTATGGAGAGAGAATTCCAGACATGTGGGTCTTAACTAGGAAGGCCTTTCCTTGCCCTACATACCCACACATACCCATTTTGTGTTACTGTTAAGAAAGCTTCAGGATAAAAAATAAGAATTATGGGTGAAATATTTGACGTGAACACACTCTCCTTGGCCTACGCAGGCCTCTTGATGGATTGTCTGGAGAGTAAATGTGTACCATGCAATTTTCCTTGAATAGAAGGAAATGCCAGACATTTACACAGTGACCAAGTTACCACTGAATTTTGCTGCCTTTACTAAATGGAGCTGTGTCTGCTAAATTGATCCTCTTTGACAGGTTTACTTGTAAAAAGGTTACAGTTTTAGAGATTAAGTAGATGGTTGTACAACAGTAACCATTAAGAACTCAACATTTACCTAGCAGATCTTATCAGATACACTTCCCCTATTTCTTACTCTAGACAGTGGGAACAACTGAGTAACGCCATATAAAAATAATTCTTGATGTCCATTTCATATGTATACTAGGGTTGAATCTCACATACTCTACACAGATACTAAGAATTCATATCAGGTTTCCTCCATTGTCAACAACATAGGTAGTCACTTTATCTGAACATAAAATATTAGCTATAACAGTACTAAAAGCACTAAATCACTGTAATAACTAAAATAGTACAAGAAAAACAAGCATCCTCATGGTACTCGTAGTTAATAAGATCAGTTTGTGTTTGAAATATTAAGAAGTTTTGAGGTATACAGTTGTGCAAAGAGATTGAAGTGTAACTTTTGTTGCTCCATACTGGGCATAAGTGCATAGTGAACCTAGTGACCTTTGATTTGAAAAAGCTCTCTTATTCGTTTTGGTGTAAGATACTAACATTTAAAGCAAATTTTCAAGTCATATGATCTTCAAGAGAATAAAGAGCTGATATGTGCATTTCGTAAGTCAGGAAGGATGACTCCACTTCCTGATGTCTAAACTTACTGTAAATCCTAAAAACTGACTTTGAAAAAGAAATTCCATGAGCCCAGATCTTCCCGAAAATTTATCACAATGGAAAAGCAAAGTAGTTTTCTCTTCTTTCACGCCTACACCCCAAAGGAAAATAATATTCTACCTACTGATCACAGGGCTCTACCAACTGCTCCATCCACATTATTGTTCTGGTCTGGATTATTTCCCTTGCTGTTGCTGTTTTTTTGTCTTGGAGAAAATGCATCACTGAAAAGAAAACACCCCAAAAATTCTTTCACTGATTTTCAGAGAACATATGTGCTTAAACTAAGTTCAGACCCATTGCTATATTTTAAAAAGCAGAAGAAAAAAAAGCCCTTCTCAGATACCAAGCTCAGGAAAAACTATTCTGTCCCACCTGGCCCCCTGGTTATGCACCTTGTATGATTATCTTTCCATTACTTTTGCAAGATATGGAGCTGTTAGGTATGTAGCATGCATTCTGGAATGCATAGAACCAAGCAGATGATAATCTCACAGACTTGCTAAGATGGATAGCATTACTATTTTTAATTTAAAAAAAGTTGAATATGTCAAAAAGGAAAAAACACTTCCTCTGTTTGAAAATAACCAATCAAAAATACATGCTTTGCTTTTTCAGATAAATACCTCAATACACTGAAAAGTCAGTGCCTTTGGGAACTGCTGTTTGTAGTCAACATGGGGCAGAAAATAAAGCACCATGTTTGGAAATTTAATTTGTCACAAGATTTCTGAAACTATATACATCTCATCATAGACATATCAGTCCAGGTTCTGTCCCCGTGTTCTGTCCCCAGTTACAAGGTTAAAGCTAGTGAAATTCACCCATCAACTCTGACTAAATAAACAACTAACTGTAGGCCTATGTTGATGAGTGACAGCTCTGCAAAGGAAGATTTTGTTAAAAAAAGAAACAAAAAAAAAAAGGAGAGGAGAAATAAATACTCCACTGAGAAAGCATTCATTTTAACTGCAAGATGTTATCTCAGTATTTCAGTGCTGAAATTTAATGGGACATGTGGATAGCTATCATAACTACAGAAATTGACCTCTTAGGATCTATAAATGCATTTTTTTTTCATACTGAAACTACAGAACAAAATTTACTGCTTGTTTTGGAGGAGCCCAATTATGCATTGTTGAATGTTGCTCATCATGACATTTACCTCACTGCCTAGGGAGAAGCAGGAGGACACAGCTGTATTGCATTTTGAAAGCTACTGGTACAGAAACCAAGCATGTCAAGACAGTAGCATCAGTCACCTGATATTTTAACCCCTGTCTGTCTGTTTTCGTCCTAAAGAATGTAGTTAGGCAACAACACGAGGACTTCCTGTGTTTTAAAATTAGTATTTGCACAGTCTGATGGAAACGTAATGATGGGTCTTTGCTTTTGGTAATTGTGGGTTATGCTGTCACAGCAATTTTGCAAGGGAGGAAGGTGGTGGGGGGTAAATGGGGAGGATGTGGCTACCCCATTAAAAAAGAAAGTGGTGGGAAGTTGTCCACTTGACTGAGACTGCTTCCCAGAAGCAGTGACAAACTACTCTGCAGTGGAATGCACTGTAGAACACAGTTTATTTCTCCCGTGGAATTGGCAGGCATGCCACACATTCCCCTTCTTCTCACAACCAATTTTACCCCCACAGCAGACTGACAACTTGTTTAAAACAAAAAGAAAAAGAAAGTCTAGATTTTGACTGTACGCTGCCTCGCTATAAAAGGAAAAGTGTAAGTACTTCCTTGATTATTAGCATGGCTAGACTCCCTGTATAATCATCAATGTGAAGCATAAGTATCAGAAAGATGATTCTGTCCTTCTCAGCCACATCTTGGAAACATCTATTGGTTTCCACTCTCCATGGAAGAGGGTGGTACTTCCCTCTTAAGAAAGGCCTCTCAGTTAGGTAGAATGAAGCTGATGTACCATTTTGACAGAACAGCCAGGTGCTGTCTAGATTATCTTCCCAATTACTTTTAAATGTGAGTGCCAGTGACACCTGAGAAATTTTGGTACAGATGCCTCCTGGAACGGTACTGTTTGGAAAAAACACCTCAATAATGTTGAAGTTTTCTGATCAGAATATTTGAAGGATCCTGAAAGAGCTAAGGGATCAACTTTCAATGAATTCTACTATTATGTTTAGCAAGACATTCTGTTGGCTAGATGTTTCCTGACACTGGAAGAAATTGAATGAAGTCAGAACATACAAGATTTCCTAAAACCTATTATTTGACATGAACTGCATTGATGTGATGTCAAGGAATACTCTCTTGAGCTTGCAATATCACAGAGTCTTTGTTGGAAGTCTACATAATATCCAGATTTCACAGCTTTAAAATGGCACACCTGATTTTAGCTGCAGATAAAAGCATAGCACAATTCTTCAACAATTCAGCTGATGATAATTAGTATGAGCTACTTTTCAGACTTGCAAAGAAAATGAACCAATTATCCTGTCCAAGTACAATATCTTGCATATAAAAAGATGGCACTTCTACATTTTTTTTTGATTTTGCTGTGATATAAATAACTTACAGTGTAATTGTTAGAATGCTACAGTTGTCTTTGCAATTACCCCCATATATTTGCTGTCTTTTACATTGCTCTTGACTGTTTTGATGAATCCTGTCTTTAGTCAGTGTTTGGCCTGGAAAGAGAAAAAATACCCTGCTCATTTATGAGAATTTTCCTGTACACGTTATCTATCTCATTCCTTGTGCTGACATGGACGATAAATATCCAGGTGTTTGTCTTGAATCCCTTGTCAAGCAGTTTGGCACTTAAGAAATAAATGGTCCGTGTGCTGTTTTTGTTAGAAATGATATCTAGCAGATAGACAAACCCCTTAATTTCATTCACTGATATTGCTTCAGCCCATATTTTATATATAATTTCACAGATTACAAGATAAGCACTATGGCATGCTTCACCAATTGTTTTTCTCCATACCATCACAAATGATACCTGGCAACTATGGTCAGTCTTGTGGTGATCACAGTTTGATCACAGTTCATAGGTTTCAGTGCACGTGTTGCTTCATTTCAAGGGTGAGAAATTTTCAGATGAAGACAGATGACAGAACCCTGAAACACACTAGGATGGTCAAAATTTCCAAAAGCTTTTAAGTATTGTTTATATTGTCAGCAACATCTGAGGAAGGAAAATCCAATATAAACCTCTCATATTCCTTTTCTAGAAGTTTGTTTTCACGTGATCATGAAATCCATTAGCTAGAGCACAAGCGATCTTTTTTATTAGCACTTTTCACTCTCGGCAGGTTGTCATCATGGAGGTGAACATTAAAATAAAATGTAACTAATTAACTTTGACAGCACATTTATTCGATAAAGTATCATCTCACAAAGCACAGAGTCAGTTACAGACACCTGCTGCCAGACTGAAGAAAAGAAATCATCATTAATCTGCTTAACTGCAAGGCTTGTCTAACTCCCAGATGCATTCTGACGCAGGCTCGTGGG
Organism: Penelope pileata; assembly: GCA_013396635.1. NCBI lineage: Eukaryota > Metazoa > Chordata > Aves > Galliformes > Cracidae > Penelope > Penelope pileata. Next base: position 593,005 of record WBMW01001218.1, on the reverse strand, counting down.
ACTCCAGCAGCGTTATCCCTGTGAACAAAGCAGGCAGGCAGCAAATCCTTGCTTCCTTTCTAGATAAAACAGAGAATCAGTGTATAGATTAGCAAGAACCGTTTCTGCTAAGAATGTTGAAGTGTAAATAGGATGGATTAATAGTGATCTGTAAAAGATTAAAAATGAGCAATGCGTTTAAATTTCTATTCTATCAATTAATATTCACAAAACATGCCCAGTAATGTGAAAATTTCAGATAATTTAACTCTGATATGTTGGTGTCAAGGGGAGAGTCCTATGTCAGGGCTTTTCCTGGAGGGTTGGCTCCCTGAGCTCAGGGCCAGAACTGCCGTGGCCTGTCTCCTTCCTTCCTTCAGTGGTTGGTGACAGTGGTGGAGTCACAGTGGGGGTGACCTCTGCCCATGAGAGCTGCATTTGAGCTTAGCTGAGCTCCACAGTTTGGCCCCCACCAGAGCTAGAGCTTTCTCCATGTTGTAGGCCATGACCCGCCTGTGCCTGGTCATGTCCCCTGCACAGCTGGGCCCATCCTCAGGCCTGCGTCATGGCCCGTCCTCAGCCCCAGGGAGGCGCCCAGTGCCCGTGGCTGGGGCTGCCCCTCTGCCCCCAGTGCCCTACTCCTGGTGAGGCTGGGCAGGCAGGTCCCATTCCTGCCCGGCCCACCAGGGGAGCTACTTGGTGCCCTGACACTCTGTGGAAAAAAAAATTGACATTCCTCATTTTCTACTGCTACAAACAGAAAATCACACTGCTAATGAACACATGAACAAACACACTGCAACTGCTTGTTAATATTTTCACTTATTTTGAGATGTGAAGCAAATAAATGACTCTATGGAAGCTATGTTGCAGCAGTTTTTTTGCAGAGATGGGAGCAAGGTGCCAGTGCGCACGGACAGAGAAGCGGCAGTGGGCACCTACCTGCCCATGGCCTAGAAATGGCTCCAGTGAAAATGAGCAAAGTAAGCACAGGCAGCGCAATTCCCTCATAAGTCATACAAGAAGTCTAAAATGCTGCTGCACAAGCTTTCCATATCCTTCCCCGTGCCCTCTACCTGCCTGCCCTGGAGGCATGAATGGCATACCCTCAGAAATGGCAGGTAACCAAGATGATCCTCCTGGCTGGCAGAGTGAGAAAATGAGCCACGTGTGCTGTACCCACAGCCTTGGCAGCAGCAACACCCACAGGGTGCTCCTCCTCATCCTCTGCTCAGGTGTTTATCTGACACCATTATGCAATGAGGTCCAGAAGTTTTGTACAGATCCATACAGCTCAGCAGTCCAGGCAGATGCTGTGCATTGAGCAGACAGCCACTGCCATCAGCTGCTTTCAGCAGCAACACAGAAATCATTTAACACTGCGTTCTTAAGGAGTGACAGTCTCCAAACTACCGTTATGTGCAAAAGCAAACAAANTTTTTTTTTTTTTTTATCCCAAGTGTCTTTTCCTATGTGGGAAACCACTTAGAGATGTTTTAGAAATCAGCAACAAAAAATAGTTGCAAACCTCAGTTGGACCAAGTTTCTATTAATCTTTCAGTTTTGGGGGCAATTTTTGTGACCATGAAGAAAGACCTCAACTTCCAAAAACTGGAGAGGACCTTACCTTTGCAAGCACCTCAGTGTCCTACCCACTGGACATCGCTGCCTTTAAACAAAAAGTATTGCTTGCTTTACAAAAAAGTGGCCAAAGAAAAGCAATGTTTTCTTACCTTTTACCAGCAACATCCAGATGGAAGAAAAAATTTGGAAAAGGACTTGAAGAACAGCTCCACGTTACATGTCCTCATGGCAGTTTTAACAGCCCATGGTGTCTCTTGGATAAAGGAACAATTTTATGGACAAGAAGGACCATGCACCACTTGTGTTCACCCATATCCTGGAAAGATTATCATCTTTGGTCCAGAAAGTCACAAGAGCCCTAGCCTCTAGCCATACCCAGGCCTGCAACCAAAGCTGTAAGATTACTACCAGGTTAAGGGGGGGAACAGCTGTTACTGAATTTCCCAGATGCTATATCAGTAAACTGAATTAGAAAGGTATTTATCCTTCAAGAAGAGAGATTTGCTCGAGACATGCGGCTAATTTAATTGTGAAAAGAGAAGTTCATTTTAAAACACTTCGTACTCGGTTGTGCTGCAAAAACATTGACACAATCAACACAAATGCTGATTACAACAGAGTCAAACCTTAATGCTAATAAAGCAAAAATATCCCTCAGGAGGAAGAAACTATATATCTTCCTCTGTATTTTGCCATTAACAACTGAACAGAAACCACATTTAATTTGTCCTCTTGCTGAAATACCAGAGCTACCAGAAGGAATCCAATTCAATATGTATAATAAAAATCAAATATTCTGTGTTTTATTTTTTCAATCATAGACTCTAGAGGTGTCTAGATGTGCATGAGGGATAATTAAACGTTAGGAAGAAATATCAAGATTTGTTCAATTATTTGTTGTAGCACTAGAACTGTCAGGCCTATTATAAAATATACAAAAATTTTCAGTCAAGAGTCAAGTTTCATGTGGAGCATTAATAATGATTCTTTCATGAAATCTGGTGTCCTTGAATGACCTCACCAGTTCCGCATCGACATCCAGCAGAAGTGGGAATCTCACTAGATGGAGTGGTTTGGTTCATGTTAGTAAATACCTTCATATTCAAAACAAAACAAAGAATTTACAGTCAGTTAATGGAGAACTGTTTATCAGCTTCAAATGATTTACTTTTGAAAGGGAAATCTTAAATACTTTTTTTTTTACAAAACTCCTGCTTGAAAGAATGAAAGAATAAAGATCTGTTTCTGAAGAATGAGTTATGTAGGATGGGGGACTGTAAGAAGCAAAATTTCATACTCTTCTCAACTCTGTCTCTTCAGGACAGTTATACACCAATATCTCCAATGACCTCAGAGTTCAGGATCAGACATGTAACAAATATATGATCTGTCTTCAGAAGGCAAATTCTGCAATAAAATAGCAAGTCTGTCTCAGAATAACCTACATACACACAAATACCAATCCAGTTATAGATTTTCCTCCACTGAATCATATCTCAACAGCCAGAATCCAAAAATAGTTTCTGGACATCTGACCACTATGAGCAAATGATCATCCACAAACTTAACATTGCAAATAACTGCTCCTCATCAACTTAGAAGTTCAGCACAAAGCTACCAGAGCGATTTTTCTGTCACATCAGAGTTATCAAACACAGGAAGGAACTGCTGTTTCATCGTGCAGAGCATGTCCTTGACTGGTTCAGTTCTTATTTTCATGCCCAGGAGAAATGCTAAAAGACCAGAAAATCTGTGTAAAACAGCAACAGAAGAAACACTCACTTTGCTCATCCTGACTCCCACTAATGCCGCAGAACTGATCAGCAGCAGAGCCCTAACACACAGAGCAGTCTCAAAAGAGCTGCATTTCTTTCATCCACTCATCTTAATTAACACACACAGAGAAGTGACTGTAGCATGGTAACTATTAAGTGAATAATTAAAATGTTGCATACAGATAAAAAGAGTATTTTTCTATGCTAAAATACATAAAGTCAGTACAGAAACTAAGATACCCCCCAGTGGAAATGAACAGCAACTGCTGCCTTGTTGGTGACAGGTCTCAATTTGTCACAGAGGCTTACTAACAGCACAATGATTTGATTGCTCTCATGCTACAGAAGCAATTATTTTTTTGCAAAATTGAATCACTTTACATTCTGGAGCTATATAAATAATTAAGATTCAACTAAATTTGTCAAAATACATAAACACAGTACTTGGAAACATTGAAGACTGCTTTATTCACATGGTTTCAGTTCAATGCACATAACAGAACCTTGTCACTTTGCCCAAAGGGTTAATGTGGACCCCCAGAGCTGCAAGATCACATGACAGGGACCTGGGGCTGGCAAATTAACTCACTGCATTTTTAACATATTCCATTAACAAAGCCCTAAGTTAGAATAAATTGTTTAGAGAGTTGGCACGCTGTGAATCAAACAATACTTAATCTTAACAGGGAGATTAATCTTCAGGCAAATGGTATTGATTCTAACAGTGCATTCCCAGTGACTCATGTGAGCCAATCAACGATCATGGTTTCTTTTTCTACATGCCTTTTTTCTGCAATATTAGGCCTTCCTTAGAGAAATGTCTTTTATCTACACTAAAAGGCCTAGGGACACATTCTACCTTTATAAAAATCTAACTTAAAAGTTAATAAGTAGACATAAAATATATGATAAAAAAGAAAAAATAGAGACTTTTTTCTATTTTAGAGACCAATAATACTTGCAGGCTGAAGGCATAGTTGTTACAGGCCACATTCAGCATGAATGAGCGTTTCCTAAACACGTGAGGCAGGCTGCCACTCTGCCAGTCCACCCATTTGTCCTTGTCTGACACTCTTCAAGACATCTGACCATCCTCAACTAATTTTTGACAGAGGAGTAAAAATCTCAGAAAACTTTTCAGGTTCTCCAAGGATTAGCATTTAGGCATTAGGGGATCATAAGAGTATCTGATCAACCAAATTTTATTTTCTAGGCATTCAAGAATGATGAATAGCTTTCTATTTGCAAGAAAACCAACCTTTACTGGGAAAACACTAACTTGGAAAAAACTGAAAAAATAACAGCAGGCGAGACTGCCATCCTTCAGAGCAGACTGGCAAAAGTCCTGACCTTGTCTGCTTTCTTCCATGGTGAGTGGCTAGAAAGGTATTCCCCATCCTGGTGAGACCACACTGACTGCAGATTTCAGCTGGAAGGGAGGCAACCCTGTCGCCTTTGATGGATGTTTGGTTTTGACAGCTCCACTCTCTGTTCCACCAGAAAAGAGGGGCCTCAGTACATTAGAGTCACTAAAGTGCTGTAAGAACTTTGGTGCCTGGGGTGTCCGCTACTACTGGTTAGTTAGCCATCCTCGCTAACTGCATCATTGCTGGCTGTTCCTTACAGCAATCACCGTAGTGCCATGCAGCTCTTCCACAGAGAGACTGATGGAAGATGATCACCCTCACACAATATGTATTTCAAACATGGAGTCTTTTGTTCTCCTTTGACAGACAAGGGAAAAACCTTCCCATGACCACTCACAACAAAATTCTTTCAGTTCAAGATGTACATTAGAGCAAGTACCACACCTTCCTTCAGCAAATTCACATCTTTTCTTCTCAGCAGGGCTAATCTTAACCAGCAAAGTCTCAAGTCATTACCCACCACCAGAACAAGCCTCACCCACTGCAGATGCTTTCCCGTGGTTTTGGACAGTGTCCTGGTTTTGGCTAGGTAGAGCTAATTTTCTTACTAGTACTTGGTATGGTGCTGTGTTTTGGATTTAGGATGGCAATGATGTCAATAACACACCAATGCTTTACTTGTTGCTGAGCAGTGTGTACACTAAGGATGACAATCTCCAGAAGAGAAAACTAGGGGATTTTGAAAGGATGCCAAGAGAACCTAAGGTGCTTCATATCCACATGCAAGTGACGACCAGTACGGGGCCTAGTCTTCTCTGTCCCTTCATAATAACGTTTTGAAACTACATAAAAAATGACAGCAAAAATGATGAGAGAAAGAAAAATGCCAACAGTTATGTTATTCAACATATTTATATCTACAGGTTTTTAACAGGCTTACAGGGTCTCTCAGACTGGATTTGAAAGAAAATGCAATAAGTAGTGAAATTTTTTAAATCTCAAACTCATTTCTATTTGTTGGAATGCATTTGATCATGATTACAGAATTCTCTCAGATCATTGAGAGATCTGCTGCTGAAATTCGTCAGCTACTAGACCATTCCAATAATGCAGGGTTATGCAAACTGAATTGTGTTTCATTGCTCATCACAACTTCCTTTTCTGGAGGACCCAACCATCCTGACTCTTTTGTGTAGCTATAAATAGTATAACAAAGAGGAATTTTTGTGTTAGCTGAAGTTGAATTGCTTTTAGATTTACACCATTTGTTCCTTAACTTTTATCTACCAACTACTTTAATAGGCCATATTGACTTTGTCTCTCTAATCAGAGAATAAAAATTGAACAGACATCCTTCAATTACTCAGTGTCTATCCTTCCTTTATTAGAAGAGGAAGTGAACACCTTGCAAGGACAGAAGAGAGATGACCAAAGGTCAATTACTTTTTCACTGGTAAGCATTTTGAAAAGTAATGTAAGACGCAAACTAGACTATGAGACTGCCTGCATTTTTCTATTAATTACACTGGCTTCTATCTTTTCTTCTTTCAAAAAACAAACAAAAAAAAATTCAAAATACTCAAGTCTTGGAGGAAACACTTCCAGCTTTCAGATTAAGATGGTTTTTGTTGTTTTTATTTTTTTCCGTTAGTTCTTTGTGGGAGAAGACAGTGATACAACTTTATCTGCAAAGGAACAACAAATATCTGAGACCTTGGATAGGAACATTATCCACACACAGATAACTGACCATACTTGGTTTTAAAGTTCTGCTCTCTAAATAATTGTAAACTAATTGGATGGAGTGAACTCCCTGTCTCTGAGAAAATCCTTTTTTTTTTTTTTTTTCCATTTAGACTCAACAGAAAAACTTGGATAAATCAGAAGACACAACAGGGTCAATTACAGCTCTGAGATATGTCCACCTACTAACTCTGCATGAGCCATTATTTTCCCTATATTTTGCCCATTCATAAAAAAAAGGGGCATTTTTTTGCCACTATTGCTATTGCAGCATGTATCACATGAGGACAACCTCGAGTTTGTAGAACACTTTGAGTCTGGCAGGCAGGCAAGAGAGCACTGAAAAGTGTTTTTGCATAGTTTCATAAATTAGCTGCTTTGGCATCTTAACGTTTCCTTACATCCTCTTTAACAACATTCATACCATGAAAGTATAGAATGCTCATTCCAAAAAGGAAAAGCAAATATTTATTAAAAATTCCCAGAGGATAAGAGGAAATTAGCAACAAAATCACATTTCTCAAAAGTAAGTATATTTTAGCCGGCCAGACAGTAGCAACCTTTAAGATGTCAAGGAGCAGCACTGTACATTTTAAAGATAAAACTTACTACTATTTTTAACTCCTAGAGCACTCTGGGAGTACTCTGTCTTTAAGCTCGCATGCACTATACCATTCTGAGTTATGCAAACACTAATAAATAATGCTTACGCATTTGCACATTGCTATCTATTCGCAAATACGTTAGATTATTCATTGCTTTACTATAAGCACCGTACAGAGGCTATTTTTATGATTGCTGCAATAAGACAGAACCCATAGTTGGCAGGACACATATTTGACCCCTTCCTACGGAAAACTGGAGAGTATGATTTATCACAGGCTCATAAATGCATATTTCTGAAATATTTAAATATATTCTCAACAATTAATCTCATTAATAAACTCAAGGTCAACATCATGAAAGGGCGTGGAACATGAGAGTTTGGAACCCAGATTCAACACCCTCTTCTACGAGTTTTAGTTAAAGGTGTTCGACTGCACATATAATTTCCACAGACAGCTAAAGTCTATGATTGATTACTGTTTTAAAGATATATAAAGCCATAAAGATTGACCTTTGCAACTCTTATAATACTGGTAAGGTTGTGTGCTTATTGTATAGCACAGCAAGTGATATTACATGTAGATGCCATACAGAGAAGTAAACAGGCTGAAAAAGGCCTAACGCTTGGACCAAAGATGCCAAATGCATATAAAAATAGTTTCTGATTTCCTGGTGAATCAAAGATTATTAAGTGTATCAATAGGTTTTAATTTATTAACTAGAAATAAGTTCCAGAAAATATTTTTAAATGATTATTTACATTTCTTTCAAGACATTTGGATCATTAAATAAACTATATGATATAAAATCTAAATGATTTTAACTATTAAAAATAAAATTCTAATCCTACAATATCAGCTAAGCACAAAATCTTACTCACCTAGCTGTAACCCACCCACACTCCAAAGTAACTACAGAAATTACAGGAGTGAAACTCTGCATGCAACAACAACAACAAAGCCCTATGTTTAAAGGCTTAAACTCCCCCATGATGAGAAAAAGCAACATTTGTATATGCTTGCTTTGATTGTGAGAAAGCTAAAGAGGAGATCTCTCTCCTTCTTCCCCCACTCTGATCATGAAACAATGTCAGAGCCTCGGGCGTGATGTAAGGGCAACGCAGTCCCCTCTGTAGTGCACAAGGTTCATAAGCATTGAAGTCCCTAAGGAATGCAGATGCCACGCTACATGCACTTGAAAGAGAGAAATCTTTAATTCAGGTAGAGCCTGGTCCAGATAGCTTCCTGCAATGCTGTATTAACATTTATGCAACTCCAATACTGAGAAAGGAGCTGTTGGGATTAATCTCCTACGACATGGCACAGCGTTGCCCTGGCGGTGCTGCAGCTGGGCATCACTGCACGTCTGCCAGCAGCCCCCAGCTTAATGCCAGCTGCTCCCACCAGTTCCCTCATTTTGGAGCTGCTGCAGAGTCACATGCCTGATGTCATCTCAGAAGAAAATACAATTCTGGACTCAGAACACAACCCCAAAGACAAGTAAGGTTTTTAACTCCAATTCAATCACGTTATATGTATAGTTAGGATTCCTCTAGGCTACAAGCTTGAGTGAGCAGTGGACCAGACACCACTACAAAGACAAGGGGTACAGAGCCTGTGGCAGAACGCATGTTCTGTGCTGGTCCCCTGCTTCATGTGACACAGGGCAGCAATTTGATACTTACCTGCAATGTGAGTCAGGCACTTCTGACTGACCCAGGTCTCCTTGCCCCACTGAAAACCACCGTTCTTTTCATCTTCGTCTATTAAGTATTAATAGGAAGCTTCTCCGGCTTCACGAGCTGGGAAACAGCTTTGCCTGAAGCTCCCAGTGCACTTGTGTCAGCCAAAAAAGAAAGACGTGGGCTTCCTGCAGGGCCACCATATTTATCATCTGACTTGACAAGCCAGCTGAGGCCGGAGCAGAGTGGCCTTAGGGAGGGAACACAGGACAACTGGGAAGATCATTTTTATTCTTCACACAGAGCTTGCAGCTAAATTGGAATTTGGTTACTTGGACACTTGTCTGACTGGCAACCCTGATTCCTTTGGCTGTTTTCTGATGTTTTATTTCAGCTCCATCCCTTCATGGAACAAAATGTTACATATATTGCCTTTTCTGCAGCATTACTGTATTCTTTCTAGCTATGAACTGCAATGGCCTAGAAGTTACTGCCAGGCACGCAATCCAAAAAAATGGTGCCCATGAGACAAGGAGAGTTCTACCAACCCTATGAGATGAAGCCTTTCTGGAAGGAGAGCAAGCTCACAGTAACTGCAGTCATAGAGGCCTAGTCCACACCTAAGAAGAAAAGGTGTTGCGTATATGACTCTCCTTTGCCCTGCAGAAAAAGAAGAGGCCAAGCATACTTCTTTCCTATGCACATGGAAAAGGCTTTCTGCAGAAATGGGGTTTGAGGGAAGAAGGTCTGTGTCATTCTTCAGCTGAGCATGGAGACTCCTTAAAACCAATCTTTGGGCCTGGCCAGTCCCCTAAAAAGTAAGTGGGCAGATGATTTTTGTTTTTATTCCTCAATACTAAATATGAATGAGAATTTTTTCCACTAAGACTACATATACATTCTGAGAATTCCCACAGTAATGTTCAGTCATAGTTAGACAACATTTTAAAATGACAGTCTTATTAATTATTGTTGTAGAAAGAGCTTGGAATATGCAGTGGATTCAGTCTCAACTTAAAAGTTGTGTCTGCAAGAAGCAGCTGTTGCAGGGAGGAGAATAACTGGGAATAGAAGCAGAACATGACCGCAGAGATATCCTTCCACTTTTTCAGATAACAGGCAGTAAAGGACAGTTGCCATCTGCTCTCTTCCAGCCAAGGAAATTCAGAGACCAGAATCATTGGACATTCTGTAGGCTGTGAAACCCAGTTTGCCTGTCCTCCATGGAACAATGGGCTCACAAATTCTGTTAACCATTAGTCTGAGTTTCTTATAGATTGAATGTGTCTCAGATGCTGGCCTGTAAGGGGAGGAAAAACAAAACAAACAAACTAGGTTGAGGATGAGGTTTGGAAAAGAGCCAGTAACTCCACAAAGTAGGGGTGACACCTAAATAGCCAACTGGAGATGGGAAGATCACGCACAGTGATTAAAAAACACAAGCCTTATTTTTTCTCGTAGCTAATTAGCAGTAGTCTCAAGAAAGAAATAGAGACATCTTTCTGAAGCAAGACAATTCCATAGAAGGGTCCTCACAGGATTCCAATCTTGTAGCCTATGGTGAGGGACCTGTCTTAAGCTCAGAAAAGGACTGTGAATCTTTAAGGCGTGTTAAAGCTCATTCACTGACCTGCTTGTTGGATTTCTGACAGCATGAGTAAGGCTAAAGTGCACTGCCCTCATAAAATCTGCTAGGGGGACACCTCCAGACTTTGACCCTGCTGTGTAAGCAGCAATTAGAGGCACATTTGCTACCAGGAACAAGGAAGCTTTCAAATGATACGTTTCATCATTTATAGTATAGCCCTCTGCAGAGGATTATGGTACATAATATAACATATGTTACAGAATTGTACATGATCCATATGGACCTCCATTTCCAGTGACCGCCGTATTCCAAGACGTTCTTGGGCTAGATCATTTTTCTATCAAAAGTAGAAATATTATGTCTAATTATTTCCTGCTGTCCTCTCTGTGTCTTATTATTCCATTAAACAAACAGACAGTGTTTGGTATATGAGTAAGAAATGTAGCGTAACAGAAAACATGCTAGAAAGGAAACGATTACTAATCACAGCTTTTTGCCCAAGACAGCTAAAATGACCTATTTCCTCAGCTCATCAGCTGAGCAAACCACTGACTTCAAGATGTAAGAAACCATCCTTGTTCTTTGGTTCCAAATACAATTTTGTTTCTGTAATGAATTTGAAGGACTAAGTTTTATGACAGTAAATATGACCTGGACTGGAAGAGAAGCACAAAGACTACATTCATCCCATAAACAGAAGACATGAATGAGAAGAAGACAGACAAACCTAAAAAACAGCCCAGAGCTCTATTAAATAAGTTTAATAATTTTAATATCCGAGACTCAGAGAGAACCAGTTAGGTAAACATTTTCCTAGGACATCCCAGTACAGGTTATGAAGCAAATTCTTAATTTACTTCATATTTTGAAGTAAATTCTATTCTTAAACTATTCCATTTCTTTAGGCAGCAGGAAAATAAAAAGTTACTCAGAGCTCTCAGGTGACCTAACTGGATGGAAACGTAAGGGATGTAAGGGACCATATCCAGTATCTACTAGCGTTTAAAAGCATCAACTACATTACGAATAAATAATAAATACCCACAAGGACGTACTTCTGTTACAGTCCATTAAACTGCTCAGGTGTCTCAGAATTTCCAGGCCGGAGCATAATTTTGTGACAAAGCAATTAATCACTATGTATGCTTTATAATTAATGCTGTGAGCCACACGCGCAGCGTTCAAGTGTTTTGATTTAAGAAGCTTTAATTTTGCGGTGGTTTGTTTTTGCTGGCTGTGAGAGGAGGCAGTCCTCAAACATCAGCTCACCTGAAAACCCCAAATGGCAAGTTAAAATCAGGTATTTACAAGCACTTTTGGGGCTTCCCTTTCACTTTTTTTCTGACTCAGGAACAGCACTGTAGATTTTTTTCCCCTAAAAAAAAAAATCCCTCTAAACTGAAACAAAATAGTAACACTTCAACTAGAAAATATGTAAAAGTGCAGAGCTATGAAGGTTATTCCACAACTTCAGCTTAAGCTGCTCTCAGGCTCATGACAATGAGGAACAACCTCACTCACAGTAAAACCTGGCCCTATCAGGAAGAAATAAGTTACTGTCAATACAGTTACCTGAAATCAAATTCAGTCTCGGGGGAGATAATGAAATATTGAATCAATGCTTTGAGATATACCCAGTCTTGTCTTCCAAAGCCATGAGACTTCCATCAAAGAAAGGGCCCTTCTACATGGATCTTCTGCAGCTTTGCACATAGGCACAGACAGGAGCTGTCTCCCTTCTGGCAGGTGGCTCAGCTCAGCGCACATGAGCAAGTGAAGCGAGGCAACTGGCACTAGGACCCTTACCTCCACCTTGGAGCTTCTACTTCGGCTTAACTTCAATTGGGTTGGTTGGACTCAATGTTCCCCATCACAGCCCCAGTTCAAAGCTGTCCTATGGGCCAGCCACTGGCTCAAAGCCTCATGATACCCAGCAAGGACTGGAGATGATTCACCAGATACCTGCCTAGAGCAGAGCTTACAGTTTACTTTCTTCGGAAAACAAACATTGCCTTGAAAAATAATCACACAACATTCACATGGACGCAGCCCCAGGTCATGCTGGGGCACTGAGCTCAGCATTTACTCTTATGTATGCTTCAGGGACACATTGCTCACCACAGGATGAAGAGGGGGATCTTCCTATGGAAGACAAAGATAATGGTGCAGCTGGTTCAAAGACACACAATCACAAACAACTCTCAGTTCATTGTCCTATCCTGCTTTGCACCACTCCACAGCCTCCTCCCCATGAAACCACGCCTGTGGCACGTTAATTGATCCAAAGGAGAAAGGTAGATTTGCATCCTTGTAAGCATTTTGAGTTGGATCCTGTGTGCCCACAAGGAAGGCCGTGGCTTGTGCTGACACGAGGCCTACTAGGTGAGATGAACTCCCGCTGCAGGAGGGACAAAACCCCTAGCAGCAGCTGCAGCCAGCTTTGCCAAGCCAGCTGGGGAGGCAGGGGCTCTCCCACTTGCAGCCCACCCCACCCCACCCCAAGGCCTAGCATCTGCCTGTTCAGATCTTCGGAGCTCGCCTCCTGTTGATTTTCCAAAATAGGAGGAGTGGCTTTTGCACATGTGAACATGTCACACAAGCCTCTGGTCAGGACAGCTGCCCACCACTCCTCTGCTGGCCTCTCCTCTGAGCACCAGATGCAGACACCAGCCACCGCACGGCCATGGCCTTCCTGGACTGCTTGCCAGCCCTTTTTTTTCACCATCGTCTCCTTAAGATGTGGAAGGTGACATCATCGAGCTAAATGCTACCAAGAAACTCAATTACATTGAGACCCCAGAATCCCCCCGTGAGTTTTAAAATGCTGAAAAACTTCCGCAAAATGTTGAGAAGGGCTTTGTGTTCTTCTTCCCACCCCTTGAACTGAAAGAGCCTCTTGGTTTTCCACGGCTGTGGGTCAGAAAGCCATGTGTGCTCCCAGCCACAAGGACCAGGGCTGGGCCTCACACACGTTCCCTTTGTCCAGAACTCAGGCAGAGACTTTGAAAAATGAACAGAGCATACTGGCAAACATTCTCTATTTATGTTGGGTGTTCTATCAGATGAAAGGCCATGCGCCAGACATCTCCTTGGCCAACGGCTCACTAGGGACCCCCAGCATTTCTGTCGCTGCACGTGGGGCATGGAGCAGCCAGGAGGAGCCCTCCACTGCCCGGCTCTGTACCCAGCTCTGTACCCAGCTGCCTTAGGAGGGATAGGGCCAAACACGCGGGGAAACGCGTGGCTGTGCAGCAGGCCCTGTGCCCAGCAGGGCAGGGAGCCTGGGCGGTCGGAGGGTGAGAGAAATGCTGGGCGAAGCCAGGCTCTCACACTGCGCTGCGGAGCTCTCGCTGGGGCACGGCGCCTGTGGGGGCTGAAGGACAGCAGCAAACGGCGCGTGGCCGACCCAGGGCTCGATGCCCTTCCAAGGGGGCTCCCCAGCCCCCGGCGCACCACGCCGACGCCCACGGCCTCAAAACGGCACCGGGACGGAGGAAGGAGGGCCACGGCCCCCCCGCCCCACTGTCGGACAGGTGCGGGTGCCGGGCCGGGGGGTGCCGGGCCGGCGCTCCGGCGTCAGGAGGAGCCGCTCGGTGCCGCTCTTTCCCCCTCCGCCTCCACCGGGCAGACCGTGTGTCAAACCCACGTGTCTCGGGCTCCCAGCGCGGAGAGCGGCGCCGATCAGCCGGGCCCCGCCGCAGGGCCGCCC
>WBMW01001218.1:549320-578258 GCA_013396635.1 Penelope pileata | reverse complement strand
GGCGGGGCCCCTCCGTGGCATCGCGCAGCGGAGGACTCCGCGGTGTGTCCGTCGGGTGTTGGTGCCAGGTAGGGCCCAGCCGTGTGTCCGGCGTCTCTGTGCTCACAGCGGTGGAACAGGCAGCTGCGATAAGTGCTGCATCTCTTACAGCTGCTCTCCTCGTCCCGGATCGCTCCGCTCTGCTCAGAAGCTCTTCTTTTCTAACCAGAGTAGGCACCTGCTCCCATAGGCAAAGATACTAGAAATTAGTGTGCTCCTTCACCTGTGTGTACAGAGGGAAATCAAAGGACACATATCACAGTAGGAAGAACAGTTAGCATGTGTTTGCCGCGGTTATCGTAATCTCGGTTTGCTTTCTAGTCCTTTACATTTAAATAAACCATGATATAAAAAAATGCTATTCCACCCCTGTCTAGCAACTGAGTCCTTTCCTGCTAAGTCAGTCTTCTATAAATCACACTTGGGGGGAAAAGCAGGAAAAATAAAGATAGAAACAACAGGGGAAAAGGTGGCTTAAATGCTAATAGCTATGGCAGGTTAACAGCCCACAACAGAAGTTAAATAGAAAGCAGTTCATTCAGCAAATGCATTGTGACAGGTGCGTGTATACAGTTTACTTCATACAGAGTCAACTTGGTTCAGAACCCGTGCCAATCCTTTAAAAACATCCCATCGACTTCGATGCGCTCTGGATTAGAATTTGAAAAAACAACGAGCAAAAGACTGTGGTTCTGTAAATGAGGGCTCTCCTGTCTGATCTGGTCCGAGTTACAGGGCAGGGATGTTCCTATGCGGATGTCACTTATCTAGCTGATCCTTCTTTTACAGCACTGTGGACAGCTCGTCACAGAAAGTGGGTTTTGTTTGACAGCTGTGTCATGGGTTGGGATTGGCCCCCCAGGGATGTTGGGGTACCTGCTGTTCAGACGGGGGGCTGGGGAGGTGCTTAATTAAAGAGGGAAAGATCTAGCGAGCGGGGAGACTCCTGCAGAACACCTTTGGCCAGGAGTGGGAACTGGAAAGATGCTTTTTGTGACAGCCCAGTGGGGACTTACCTGCATGGAAAGTGGGAAACTGGGGCAGGGACAAAGTTACTCCAGGTCAGAAGAAATCTTCATGCAGGCAAAAGGACAGCAATTACATACATACTTCACTCATGTAATACATGAAGCTATTTTTTGCACCCATAGGACATTAATTTTTGACTTGTGTTGCTGAAAATATATTGGCTTGCTGAGCCAGTCACCTTTCTGCTCTTCAAAACTGCAATAATGCTAATAACAGGCCTGAATGGAAGCCCCATAAAAGAATGAGTGTGCCAGCTGATAGCTCTGACAGGGCTCCGGTACGTCCCTCTGTGAGTGTATGCTTCGGATAAAAAAGATTTCTAGGAATGATAATGGCAGTCAAATTATCAAGAAGTGAAGTTACCCCCTGTGGACAGCACTGTAAAAGAGAGAGGAAAACGAGGGGTCAGAAGTAAGAGAGGGCTGTAAAACAGGAGGCAGAGAACGTGCCTTCCCTGAATGGGGAGGGAGAGGTGTTTAAAAATACTGAATGTCATAAACCCTTGTGATGTGTTGGATTCATACGTTGCTCTCTCGAGCAGGAAGAGTATTTGGAAGCAGCATTCAAAGCAGAGCCTTTGTGACAAAGCCTAACAGTATCAGCCTGGGAATGAAGAGTGAGAAGCACTGAGAATTCACTTTTTTACCTGTGGGACTTTCCTAGGTGTTGAGTAGTTTTGTTAACAGCCGACATCAGTAGGAAGCTGCCACATCCTTGGTGTGCTGCTGTCTCTAGATTTATTGCAACTTTAAGGGAAATTTACAGTCAGGATACAGAATATTTGCAGAACAAAGTTTGTGACTGTCATCCTTGCCCCATGTGATGTGTTTTCTGTGACAATTTTGGTTAGCCTGTAGGAAGTAAAAACTGCTGGAGCAGTGCCCCTGAGAACCGACAGGCTCACCTCGTGCATTCTGTTCTGTGCCACTGTAGCCAGAGCAGAGTCCCCTGGTGACCCTGGGACCCTAATCCCACAGCGCTTCAGGCCAAGGCTGTATTTCAGCCCAGCCGTCTAGCCTCATCTGTTCACCTCGTAAAACCTTCTTAGACAAACGCCTGATCTTCTTTCTTGCTAAAAAAAGTCATCCTGACGTATGAGGGGGCAAATTGCTAGGAGACTCATGAAGTAAGCCATTTCTAACACACTTCCATCGTTCCCTCTGCAACCCATTGCCCTGGCAAACTGTTTACAGTACTGCATAGCTTTTGTGAAATTTTCTTCTGAGAGTAAGGCCTTCAGGAAAATAATCCCAAATATTTTGTTTCGTTTTCCCTTTTCTGCACAAACAATGTGCTTGTGTGTATGCATGCACGTGCAGGTACGTATTTATTTGCTTATCTCTACATATACACACAAATACACACAGCAGAGCACTCTATCCATAGGGCTTAAACCCACCAGAAGAGAGATTTGGCCCTCCATTCTGCTGGCGAGTGTTCAGCTCTCAGAATCTTATCCCTGTATTCACTATAACTGGTTGCCGTAGGTCAGGGTTTGCACTAAAAATCCTGGCTCCCATGGAAAATGTTAGGTGTACTTGCTTGGAAGTAAATAGATCAACTGCTCCCGTGAGGTGGAGTGGAGCATGACCTTAAACATCTCACCCAGCAAATAACACCATGCACTTACTTTCCCTGTCGGCTTCCTTTTTAACACAGTTTCAGAGCTGCTCATGTACATTGTGGTGACCTGATCTGTAATTTATGCATTGTATTAGCGTTATTAGGAAGGGGGAAAGATGAGGTGCAAATTGTTTCAAAGGCTTCCTCAGAAGTGCACAGTCAGCCTTCGGCAGGATGAAATATAGTTTGCAGTACAACTGCGACTGTCTGCTGCTCACAGCATCGCAGAGGTCAGATGGGTGGCAATATTTCACAGTGACCTGTCTGCAGTTGTGTCTTAGCTGTCTTAGTCATCCACTGGGACAGGGGGAGTTTTTTCCTCTCTTGGTATAATATAGCCAGGCCTCGAATCATTAGCTTCATTGTGTTGGCTGGGCAATTTTATTTACAAACGTAACTGTTAGGCATGCAGACGTAGTGCTCAGTGGCACGCAGCTGCTTGGAAGCTCAGCCAGGGCAAGCAGAGCCTGACTGCCACTTTCTCCTGAGATCACGGGGGTGTTCGTGTCCCGCTGAGAGTTGCACACAGTTTGGTAGCTGGGATCAGACAGGCAAGCCATAAAGGAGGTGCTAAAGATTTTAGATTCTAATTTCTTGTTGTTTATGGGTTTTTTTTGCAATAATTGCTAAAAAATAAAAAAAAAAAAAACTTTTTTCTTGTATTTGAATGGAATTCTTTTTGTTTTTCCTTAAGAAAAAAAAGCGTTGCCAGGAAAGCAGGACAAGTCATGAATAATGTATCAAAAAGAATTAGGGAGCTTGTCTTCTGTCCATGCCATTTGCAAACTGGTAGGGGGTTAAACATTTTGATTAATGCTTTATGAAGCTCATTTTTGGGGTAAGTGTTATTGTCTGGACGTTCAGAACAAGCATTTGGAGGGCTCGTATTCCCAGCTGTTCCGGGGGGATTTGGGCCAGGTTTCGTAACCTCGTTGTGCCGCAGTTCACTTGGCTTTGAAGTGTGCTCCACCGCCTACCTGTGTGTCACAGGGGAATGAGGAGAACGCGTGCTGCAGGAGCGCTCCGAGATGAAAGGCACCGTGCGAGTGCAAAGTGTTGGTGCCCCTGCTGCTGTCAGAAGTCAGTGGCTCACCTGAGTCTCCTAGGGCATCGGTACCACGTAAACAAGGAACCCAGCGAGGTCTCGTGCTTGGTGTAGGTGATGACTGTGTGTTATTACCACAAACAAAGTATGGGTATGATATGTTGGTGGAAGTACCCGATTTGTTTTAGGTTATTATGAACTACATTACATTTTAAATTAAATTCGTAAATTAAGTAAGGCGCCATATAGAAGCAAAAACTGAACTAAACACACAGGAAGTCATCATTTGTAGGATTTTGATCTCAACACTCACGTTGCAGATACTTTCTTTTTCTGAGCAAAGCACATTTACTTCCTCTTACATGCCAGCCCTACAGCCTGAGCTCCTAAAGTTGTCTGCCAAGCACTGGGGGGTTTCAGGGCAGTGCTAAGTGATCTACAGACCACATGGACAGTTCTTGAGACTGCATGAGTGATTAACTATGCTTATGTGTCTACATTAGTTGCAATGGGCTTTAGATACCAGGCGTGCCAGTCGTACGAAGCGTTTGCTCGAGTTTCACAGCAAGCGGTGCACAGTGAGATCTGGGAAGAAGTCAAAGATCTAATAAAACATGAGCAGATAAAAGCCAAATCTCAGCAGGACATTAATGCTCTTAAAGGTAAGAAAGGCACGTACTCCCAGCAGCTAAACCAATACATATCTGCATTTAATAGCACAGAAGGTGGAAAATAAACAGGTAATGAAGAGCAGCGGGGCTGTGACTGCTGAAGATTTTGGACAACACTAGAAATCGTGAGAATGAGCCTCAGAATGAGGAGCCCGTTTCCTGCAGTGCTCCATGCTGCCATATTGTAGAATGTCTAACCTAGAGTTAGGATCTGTGGTATGCTTCATTTGTCAGTACCTTTTTTTCACCATACCCTCTTGTTCCTTCACAAAATCCATCAGCTCCCTGCTTCCCACCCCCACTGCCTCCCACCCCAGTCAGCACGGCTGTAATGACTTCTCTGGGCTTTCTTAACACTTCACAGTGAAGAACTGGCAGGCTTTGTGCTCAGTGGTGCCTGCTAAGCATGTTTGAAGCAGTTGGCTAGCTGTGTAGCTGTAGAGCTAACCTGTTTCCAGGAAGGGATGGAAGGAGGGAGGGAGAAACAAACTCGCACAGCCCCAGCCAGGCATTTATTTGTTTCTGGAGCAGCGTGAGTTCAGATGGCGTTGCTTGTAAAATAAAACTTCTGGATCTGTGGGGTGGAAGAGATTCTCCCTGCTTCAGTGAAAGTTCAGTAGACTAAAACAAAATCAATAAGGAAAGATGCAAATACCCTGAGCCTAATTTGGAAGCATAGATTCAAAATTTCAGTTTTGAATGGGATTTGAACCACTGTATTCTGCATCACAGAGAGAAATCCCCAAACCAAAACTCCTGTTTCTGAGTTGAACTGACCATTCGATTTGCTTCAGGCCTTTTCTTCATTTCTTTGGGCTGCATTTTTACAAAAACAAGCCAGCTGATTTCTGCTTGCATTGATTTGGTCTGAACTGATTTCTTTTTAATCTTTGCTCATTTTGCTGCTGTGTGGATAACTTGGTTGTGTACAAAAGCTTGTATGACCAATCTCATGACTGTTTGAAGATAAGTGACTGTTTCTGTTTGCAAAGAAGGCACAGGTGCTAGGCTCCAGCTCTGAAAGTATGGATTCTAGCTATTAGTTGGCTTGATCCTTTCTTTGTGTGAGTTTTGTCAGTTCTAAAATAGCGGTGTGTTCACAAGGCAGTTACAAAGTTTATCTCTTCGTGTTTGTAAAACATGGATGTAAGTTGCTGTATAAATAGAAAATGTAAATATAACTGCCAACTCATGCAGAAACCTCCGTGCATAAAACTGAGCAATTCCAAACAGATTTTGCTTTGCAGCTACTTTCAGAAATGTGTGATGTTCTTAAATAACATATTACTGCTAAGCTCAATTCCAGTTTAAATGGCATGTCAGAACATGCATTTGTGGGGAAAAATAAAAAAAAAAAGAAGAAGAAGAAAAGAAAAGGAAAATTTGCAATCATCTTAGATTTTAATGAACGAATCTAGTTAGGTATTGATACCTCATTGTTTCTGTACCTGGAAACCTGTGAATTTGGAGGATGAGGAAACAGGGATGTTAATACGCAACTAGATCATCAGATGATACTTCCTTGTGCTTGCTTGATTTTCTACTGACATGTTCCTGTAGCTGTGGTATAGGCTCTGCTGCTGCCTTTTCAGATAACATTAGCCTGAGAATTAGAAAGAATGGTCATAAGAATAAGAGACCTGAACGGCCCATGAACTTCAGTGTCTGAAAGAGCAGAGCTCTGCAGTTCTCCACCTTCTGTCTGCAATATGATATCACTCCTGTGGAAGATTTTCCACAGAACTTTGTCACCCTACTTTAGAGTTTGTCTGCATCTGCAGTTTTTCTTGACTAGTTCCTTTCTGATACACTGTAAAATAAAAGAACCTGCATAAAATGTTAACTACGAATTAATTCAAGGTGTAAACAAGCCTTTGGTTCCAAGGAGTGCTGAAGCATAGCATTGCTATTTGTGAATGCAATTGATTTCCATACCCATTTCAAGAGCATACTGGAGAAGGACAAGGAAAAAATACTGGCGAGTGAACGGCAGTTAGCTAAAAATAAAGCATAGCGTTATAATTGCATGAAACCATATTTAATTATTTTTCCAAAGATTATGCAAATAATATGATGTTTCTTATTTGGCAGGAGTATTAGTGCTGGAGAAAGGGTGATGACATGCCCAGTTTGCTTGGCTGATGTGGCACCATTTCTGGCTGGTGGTTCCACAAGAGTCCGGCTTTTAGTGTGGGAAGTGTTTGGACGACTTGGTTAGAACTGGCAAGAGTAAACTGCAACGCGCAACTTAGTTTCAAGTGATTTGCTTGTGAAAGCTCTTTTGCATTGCTGTTGAATTGCTACAGCAACTGTTTCCAACCTTTTTCAGTTTTACAGCTCTGAAAATCTTCCAGTGGAGATGGAGAAAGAATTCCCATCCATACAAACTGGATAGCCTGTTTGTGTTTACATTTCTTTAGTTACCTGTCTCTGACTCCTTGTCAACAGTCCTTTTAGTACAGGGTTCCATGGGCCATACCTTGAATGCTTTTGATACTCCATCTGGGACTGATTTTTTTCCTGAATAAAGTCAGATGGATAGGATATGTAGGTACAATGGATAAAACTCAGTGCACCTACTGTTTTTGTCCTGTGTGGTGTTTTTAGTGGCAGAATTTGACATTTACTTCCCTGAAAATATAGGATTTATATTCATATTTTATGAGACTGTTTTCCCTATTTGCATCATACTTACACTGTGTTCACCCTATTTTCCTTCTGCTGCAGGTCAGGGAGCAGTGTCTTATTTGTATAATCTCTCTGTCAGTGAGTGACAGCTGCTGCTTCTGTAGCCATGGCCAAGTGAGGTGAGTTGAGCTGAGACAGGCCTCAGGCTGCTCTCTGCCTTTTAGGAGGATTTTCACGGCTGTGCCATACCAGTGTGCTCCAAGAAGCTGTGAGCCTTTGACTGGGACCTGTAGTTCTGCAGATGAAAGACAAACTTGCACAAGTCCATTGTTGTCATTCCCTCTGTCACCAATTAAAAACTGTTTAGTGCAGTTCAAGAGGAAATGAGTAGTTAGCGACATTACAGGGCAGGAAGACACTTCACATTCTCAGTTCTGTTAACACGGAATAAAATGTCAGTTACATAAGAGGAAATATTATAGAACGGAAGTATTTACAGNAGAGAATTTGATAGCTGTCTGCAGTTATATGAACTGCAATGTGATTGTGGAGGAGAGGAAACAGTGTTAGCTAGGTCAGTGCTATAGAGGAGGACATGGCCCAGAGCAATGAGAGAGATTGAGGCAATTAAACATAATTTAAACTGAAACGGTTTCCAGATAATTTTTCCAAGTAAAATGCAGTTGTTCCATCTCATGCATTACTTAGTTCTAAAAGATGTTGGCATGAAGAGTGCTTGGCTTTAGGTGGCATTAGATGTTGGTGACATTTTCTATCGACTCAAATTCAGTGAGCCGCTGAAAGCAAAGAACATTGTGATTAATGTAATGTACTACACATGATAAGCCAAACCTAGAGACCGTGTCTTCTGGTGAGGGAGGCAAGCAGCTGGGCAACCATATACTCCTCAAAGATGCTTAGTGCTATCTAGAAAGGTAATGTAGCTAGGGACCATTAACATGGCCTCTTCCTAACCTTCCTAATGTCTTGTACATACCAAGGTAGAATACACAAAAGCTGCAACTCAGAGGTTCAGAATTTCTGATATTAATTTCAATCACTTTGGCTTTTGTGATTATGATACAGTTTTATTATGTGATAACATTCTGGTTTTCACACAACACCTCTGAAGTTCGTTACACAGCGATGACTTGCTAGGCAGAGAAATCAGAGTTATGTGCTTAATTAAGGTATTGACTATGAGGTCTCTGTCATGTTCATTTTAGAAGTGTGTGATAGGAACAGCATGTTCTTTGCTACCTGAGTAAGCAATATGCAACTCTGGGATCTTGCTGGCAGAGCTGGGGAAAAAAATGCAAACAAATCAAGCTTCTCAAAATCCAAAGAGCTTTCCAGGATGAAGGAAACTGAGTGTTGGAATTTCCTCAGTGTGGAAGAAAGAGGGATCTTACCTGTCGCTTTACAGCGGAGGCTTGCTGAATGTTTTAAAGGACTTAAAGGCATAGCTGCCATGAGAAGACACTCAGCAAACACAAACGATGTTTCCGGTCCTGTGATGACATAAAACACATGCATTGCTTTCCAGCACTGTACCTGGAAAGGCAGTATTCTTTTCAGTTCATTACTGTGGCTCATTTGCTTTGCCTTGTTGTCTGTCAAATACTGAAGCAGTTTATTTACACTGATATCCTATCTGATCACAGGTAGCTACCAATCTCTGTGTGACTTGGGCAGGCAGGGGCATCATACAAAAGCTGCATGCATGTGGATTTCCCACTTCATTTGCTGGCATCTGAGAGATAGCAAGGCTCAGGGTCCTGGTTCCAGTCTCAGCCTCTGGAAGGGATGTGTGGGCAAGCACATCTCTCCTGGTTTTCCTCCCCTTCAAACTCTAGGCTTCCTTGAGGGAGCACACTGCAATTGTCTCGGTTGGTCAGTCCATTTGGCCCTCGCCCTGTTATTAACTTTCATAACTTACGCCATCAGTCCATCCCACTTCCTCACCCACTTGGGCATTCTGGAAAAGACTCGGATCACTAGGGTTATTTGCAATCCCCTGACCATAGCCCAAGAGGCAGGATAAGGAGAGGAGTTCAAACCTGCTGCCAATGATACCAGGCAGAACCAAACACACGTGGGATGTGCTTGGGAGGATAGTTGATTTTCCCCATTTACTGGCAACAGTGCATGGTCTGTAGGCTACCTCACAGTTGGTGGGGAATAAATCTTCCAATCTGAGTGCATGGATCATCTTCTTCATCAAATTTTAATTTTTGCCATCTCATGCTCATACTTTTTTTGAAACCCATTAAAATAACACCAGTTTTTAGTAGTCACAGAGACATTTCTGGCCATTTGACTCTGAACTTCAGTAGTACAAGACAATTGATAACATACAGCCCCAAATTTAGTATGACAGCACAGTCAGCTTCTCCTATGTTTATGTCGAGGCATGGCAATTTCACAGTCTGAAGCATTTGCTTTAGAAGAGAAAGGAAGTCCAAACCACAAAACATTTTTCAGATCCTTAAGAGACTAAAGGTAGTCATCCACAAGAAGCTTTCAGTTTGCCACAGGTAAATATATTTCTCAATTGCTTCTCTAATACAAAAGATAAATACATACAAACATGTACATAGTGCCTTATTTGTGAGCATGAGAATACATTTACAGAAATATTATGCACTGAGTGGTGCTAAGTACTGTGCTGATTACTCACTTACATGTGAGGCAGGGTGGCTGCAGAAAGGACAAAAGCTGTACATGGAACTATTTAGGTGTTTTCATGTTTTCCTGACTGCCCCTTGTAGTTTGAGACAATTCTGGTTACATGCTTTTATGATGGTTGCATGTGCAAATGCGGCTTTATTTTTGGATAAGTGGGTTTCTACATGGATCTCATCTTCTTGAAATACAATGTTGAGAGTGCTCCTATCACTGCACCAGTGTTCTTTATATACTTGTGGGCAGTCATTTTGCTTCAGAGCTTTTTATTTCAGAGCATGAAAGCATGACGACCTTTCAGCATTCATCAGCTTGTTCTTATACGAGGTTTCTGAGATGCAGTCAACGGTCTACTGGTTAGGACATGCTCCAGCATTGTAATCATCTTTGGAAGAGCTTTCTTCAGCAATACCTTCTGGATTTGATATAAGCAGTGTGTGTTTTTTCTGCTGATACTGTTCAGAGGCCAACGTTTCTCTCCTTAATACATTTATGAGAAAACACAGCAGGTAGAATGCTTGACACTTTCTTATTTTAGAGTTGACCTATTGGTGAGCTTTGAAGCACTGTCTGGAAACAGCCTGTGCAGTTGTGGGCTAGCTTTTCCACGTCACAGTGTGCCTTTTATTGTCACCTGCAAGCTCCAACCATGTTATGAGCAGTTGTATCTCTGAAGAGAATACAGCTAGCAAAGGCACAGTCGTTGCCTCAGGACTTAGTGAGGAGACCTCATGTTAAGCTGCATATTTGTGACTTGAGCTCCAAGGGTTCACTCAGGCTTGCAGTAATCTGCAGATGTGGAGTCTGCTGTATTGGGTATATTTACTGATTTAGAAGGGGAAATGGGGCAAGGGGGTGGTAAAAGAAAGAGGCTCAGGTTAAGGGGGAAGCTGCAGGAAAGAAAAGTCTGACAACTTCTGCTTCAGAAGTACCAATGTCCAGCATATGCCTGTCTTGAGTTACGAAAGCTTTTCACCCCAAAAGAGTGACTGAGATACCTACATACCAGGTGACTGCGGGGCCATACTTTCATCACTGATACCTTGCTGAATAACAGACTAGACACTTTTTCCTCTATCATTCCAGTGTAAGCCAAAAGTAGACAAAGGAGGCTTGCCAGTATAAATTTAGCTTAACAAGAAGGCAGTTGGGTTCACTATGACCACTACAGAGAGGAATGTTAAGCAATACAAGTCCAACTGGCGATAAAGGATAATTTGCCCTGAACTGTAGAAATACATGGAGGGAAAATTGTGACTCACTAATATCTCTGACCTTTTTTCAAGTGCAGATAATAATAGTAGCTGCACCTCGAAAGAAACCATTATCTATAGAAACAGTGATATGCAGAAGAGTTTGCCTTATCTCTTGAGAACTCCGAGTATGAGCACTATGGCAAAAAAATAAGCAAATTGCCCGTGCATGCCTACAGCTGGAAGAATAAAGGGTGTTTGAAGTTTTTTTTACTCCTAACAGGCTTATAGCATTAGGGACCCTAAACACTCTTTCACTTTGCTGTTGACACAACGTAGGGGGGAGTGATGCACAAACAGCTTGGAATGATTATAAAAAAGGATTAGTAGCCATTTTGCAAGAGGTTATTAGTGCAACTTCTGGGAGCTGGTTTCAAAGACATCTCCAAGCTTCAGTGTCTCTCATTTGCTCTTCATAAGGAGTAGTGCCTCAGTCTCATGACATTTAGCACCAAATACCTCTGCATGTCTTTCTGTTTTGACTAGATAAGATTCTGTAAGCCTCAAGTCTCCTGTGTCTGTCCCTGTGCTTCATGATTCCTTTGTGAAGGAAAGAAGACATCCCATTGAGAAAGAGAAACAGGCGATAAAAATAGGGAGCCCTGCACATCATTCAATCGTTTTTACCCTTCCACTGAACCCTTGCATGGTGTTGCACTGATGAAGCATTAACAGGCATCTACAGCCTGCCAAGTCAAACCTCAAAGGACCCAACATCATCAGTTTAAGCCTTTACCGCCTATTTTGGGCTCTTTATTTGCTTACACATGTTCATCTAGAAGTGGCAGTGTGTCACATCGTCTGGCTCTGGCCATGAGCTGAGCCCACCGGAGGGTCCCATCCTCCTGTCAGAGCGCTGCGCTGTCTCTGACACTGGACAGCTCCTGAGCTTCTCAGCGCGGCTGCTCCCCTGCCACCGCCCCTTTCCATAGCGTCCCCGACTCATGCCCTGCTTTCCAGAGCTGTCTGTAATCTCTAGGGACCTGCTGACCTGCTGGCCTCTCCTAAATCTAATTTTCCATTTCTGCGCCTTTTCCAGGGGCTTCCCCCAGCGCATGCTCCCTTAGCGTTTCCAGGCATACTGCCACCATGGCAATTACAGCGGCGTTCTGTTGCTCAGCCCTCATAAACAAGAGGCCCAGCTCTGCAGGGGGAGTGCTTAACTTGACATCTTTTTCACACTTGTGTGCCTTGATTTTAGGCCCAAGTTAAGCACGTGCACAGGTATTTATCTCATATGAGACAGCCAGGCTTCAAGTTAAGAATGTGTGCAAAGCTTCAGAGTTCTATGTAGCAAACGGTCCATGCTTTCCTCTTCCTGTTCCTGCAAACATGCAGTTGTGGTGCCAGGAAACCTGTTGTCCAGCTACCTTTATTCCTCCTTCCCCATCCCAGTGTGCCAGAGCCAGCTCTGGGTCAGCCTCGTTCAGAGGCTTTCTCTCTCCTAGCAGGCATGTTGCAGGGCTGGCAAAGATGTGAATGTGACTGCTCTGCCACTGCCAGTGACCTGTGGCTCCCTCTCGTCCTCTCCCTGCTTGCTTGGTTTGCATTCCTGCTCAGCATGGTGCTGTGTAGGAGAAGCAGTGAAATTTTTCTCCCTGCGCGCTGGTGTCTGATGGCACACGGTAAATGCCTGCTCTCCTTGCTGTTTTTTTAAGACGTTGCAAATGAAGGTCAGGGTGATTACTCTCTCACTAAGTCTTAAAGCCAATTTCTGGATCACAGACGAAAATAATGTTGCCTGCATTCCTTACGTGCCTGCTCATCCTGCCATATAGGTCGCATTGCTGTAGTTGACCAGTGATGTTTTCTTACCTGCAAGGTCAGAGATAAAGATGTTGAAGTGCTGAGGGAATCTAATCTCACCAAAGCCTCCATTGAATCACAGAGTAGTTCTCTTCTTTGACACATTCTTTTAAAAGCAATCCTTTTTGGGAACCTGGGAGAAGCATGTCAAACTCAGTCATTTGTAAATGTCATGCATATGTTGCGTGAAGCATTCCAGATGTTGTGAAGAAGGTGTTCAGTGTAGGTTTCAGGCAGAGATGTATCCATTGTGAGCTTGTGCATCAGAATTTCATCCTGAGGGACTTCGGTGATGTTTATAACCATTCTTAACATTAAAAGGATTTTTTTTAAATGCTGTGTATGATATGGCTTCAGACATTTTCAGGTCATAAGTAAACTAGGAAACTTGTTCCAGATCAGAGATGAATGACATGAATAGCACGGTGTGAGTCAGACCCATTACCTGTTCTAAATTAAACTTGTCCTGATGATCTTAAGACTCTGAAAATCTCCCCACATTACAGAAACTGATGATAGCATTTCTACACAGGTTTATAAAGAGAAAAAATAAAGCAGAAGAGTGAAGCAGAGTAAAGAAGCAGCAAGCTGACTAGTATACAGGAAAGAATCATAACATTCAACTAGGAGAAAGTACTCCAAATAAAAAAATTTCTGAAATAGCAGCTTCAGAAGGAGATAAATTTTGTCTTGGCTAGCACTCTCAAGTGTTTAGATTGTAGATTTCTACGTTTGCCAAAGCAGGTTCACCTCCTGATAAAAATAAATGGGTGTTTCTCTACCTAGGTGCTGCAAACTGCTTGAGATATTACCACTAGGGGCTTCTGTTCTCTGGAAAAAGAAAAAAGAATATGAAATTCATGAGGATGACATAAAGGGGAGAAAATAGGAGACCTTGGAGGATTTATCTGGTGGCCTGCCTCCCAGTAGAGATAAGAAAATATTAATACATGCCTCAACTGAGATTTTGCCTGGAGTACTTTGCACAGTTCTGTCCAGACATAGTTAGGGCAGGTCAATTCAAGCTTGCTTAAAATATTAGAGAAAAATAAACAAAAAACCTCCGAAGATTAGTTTCTCCATTTCTTAGTATCTTATCTGGGAAGGAGAAACTGAAAGAGCTTGATTTATGTAGCCCAGCAAAGATGAGCAGAGCATGGATAAGGTTGCTCTCTGTAGGTTGCCTACCCACAAACAGGAGCAAACTGGATAGCAACATTTCAGTGTGAAGAGGTGGTG
Source organism: Penelope pileata (assembly GCA_013396635.1). Lineage (NCBI taxonomy): Eukaryota > Metazoa > Chordata > Aves > Galliformes > Cracidae > Penelope > Penelope pileata. Next base: position 564,240 of record WBMW01001218.1, on the reverse strand, counting down.
AGTACTTTTATGCTGGAAATGAGGAAGGCTTCAGGCTGCCGGAACGGTGAGGGTCTGGAAAGAGGAGGGACAGGCAAGCTGATCTACATGGTTTTAAGACTGAGTTAATGAAAGCCATTCTGTTGCATGTGTGCCAGGAGCACAGCAAAGAACTGAAGCCGGCACTCTTGAAAGCCGCATGATGGCAAGAAAGAGAGAAAGGACAACTTGATATAGACAACTATTATTTTATATATATCTATCTCTAATATATGATCCATCCATATATATATATAAAAGAAGGGAGCCCTGGAGTGTAGCTTCAAGAAAGCAGGTGCTCTGGCTTCAGCATATGCTGTCCCAGTGATTACCTAAGAGAACCTGCCAGTGCACGTTCATGAACATATGCAGTTCATGGCATATTTTTTTTTAATCTCTCTGAATATGCAGCAGCTCTAAAATACTGTTTTTTAATGCCTCTTCCTTTTTTAAAAGAAATCATTGCGTGCAAGAGACCCACACATAACCACTAGCTGTTCTCCTGGAGGAACAGCAGTTAATTAGGATGCACGGTTCCCGGAAACGCGACATATCCCCTCACCCAGAGCTGTGGAGGCAGGGCTGCTGCTTCTGCTGCACTGACATTACTGCTGGTGCTGGCGCGGGTGAACAAATGAAGCTCTGTTCATTTTATGCTCCAGCAGAATGAGCGTGGGGGTGGGGGGTGACAGGAGAGGGATGAGCTTGAGGATGGAGGCTGCTCAGTCACATGAGGAAAAAAATTATAAGAGAAGGCAATGTAGATTCAAGTTCATAAAGAAGGATTTTCAAATATAACATGTTAAACAAAATTTGCAAGAGTTTGGCAATGCCCTTTTATCACTGCTCACAGGGTAGCTTATCTGTTCGTTTCTTCTGTTTTGCATGCTAATGATAAATCAAAGCCAAGCTTCTGTGTTTGCTTTGTCATTGCCATTGAGCCTGATTTAGGACAATTTCAAAACATGGAATACCTTCCCATTCTCTCTTTGCTTATGTGTTCTCCCAGCATTCCAAATATGAGTCTAGCTTTCTGATTTGAAAATCCTTTTAAACATTGCTGGTATAGCATATTCTTAGTCAAATTCAGAAGTACCAAAAGAACACTGGAGGGGAAAGCATCCAAACTACCCTGAGAGAAAATTGCTTAACTCCCTTAGGCCACTTCAAAAATCACAGTCTGTGTATTTCCATCTATTTGAATTATGCCGCTTTAGCCCTCCTGAAAGCAAAGCAACCGCTATTACAGTAATGATACATTACAAGGAAAATACCTATCACAAGTTCCATACAATGCAGTAGCTTCATAAATGAGGCATTTTAGAAGGGAGGGCATTAAATATGTTGGTGTCTGCATAAATGCAGCCATATTTGTGTCACTCTAGTTAATTAAAAATGTTTCTAGTTTTTTAAGTGTTTTTTTGATGTGAATAAAACAAGATGTCCTGTAAGAAGAGCAAATGATGAGACATTAGAGGCTCACTTCTGTGTCTCAAAAACTCATCGTTCTCATCTGGCTGAATTGAGGTCATGAGAAAAGGGAATTGTGTTTCGTTATGGTGTTCCTGTATTCTTTTTAGTTATATCACTTATTTTTGAGTGTCAGAGTGCTGACTGGGCATTCTGCTTAGAGCAGATGGGAGCAAATGGATGGAGCATCAGGCGTGTAGTGTCTGCTGGCTGCTCTGCCTCTGCTCTGTTCTCAACACCGCCAAGGAGGAACAGACAGGGAGAGGGCAGGGCAACAGTTTTGTCTCGGTCTGCCTCCTGTGGTACAAGTAGAGAGGTGAATCCTCCTGCCACTCTTGTTCTCAAGGGCTTTTTTGCAGTCCCATGCTTTATGATTGTGGACTGTACCAGTGTTGCAGGACTGGCTGTAGGCCCTGGCCTGTGTGCAAGGGGACTGGATGAGTACAACAAAGAGAGGATTCCTGTCCCCAGAATACATTGGGATTAATTAGTGTTGGCACTTAACAGGTTTTTGCAAAGTAGTAGCCTTTGTCTCCAACCATCCCCAGCTCTGGATGCCTCAAAAGGAAGCTGGAATCCCCACAGTGCACTCAGCTGTGCAAATTCTGTCCCATAGGGGAAAATACCAGAACCAGCTAGTGTCCTCAAGAGGCATGAAGGCTGTTGACTTTTATATTTTTGTTAACCAGAGCAGAGTTCATTCTTTCACAAATAGAGTGGCAGAACTGTTTGTTGTACTGTTTACATCCTAGACTCATTGAAGTTTAAATCTTTCTGCAGTGTGGCTGTGCCCTTTTCACCTCTAATGATCACTTTTCATTGCCAAAGTGCATGCGTGGGAAAATGGGTGCAGTTTTGGCATTTCCTTCAATATGTGCCCCTCATTGAGAGTTACTATGCTTTCAAAAGCCATAGGTAGATAGAAAAAGTCCTTAGAATGTGGAGAAAAATGCTTTTTTTCCCAGTCTTTCTAAAAAGACTGATCTTAATTCACTGTTGGTAGTGAATTAGAAGTTTGCTGTATCATTGTTGACTAAGCAGAATAAAGACTGTCTACAAATAGAAATTGCTGCAGCCCATGCAAAGAGGTTTCAGGCACTGAAACTATGAAATCATCAGAAGTAGTTCTCTCTAGGAATGTGAATATCGTGCACAAAGGTAGGCTTCTAAACTGCAAACAGAGAAGCAGAGGTCTGGGAAAAAGAATGAAGAAGAACATCACGTGACATAAAAGCAGCTCCAGTTTGTACTGGCTCACTGGAAATTTTTGGCTGTCTGTAATGTCTGATACCCACAGAAAAAAAACACCTCAAGATCCGTGACAAATAAATGCAGTCCTAATCCAAAACGGTCTGTAGAGTTTCCATGCGCTTGGTGGGAACTTTCTGCACATTAGCATTGAAGCCATGCAAAAAGATGACCTTGTAAGTGAACAGGAGGAGGAGATTTTGGAAAGGATAACTTATCTTGTTAATGACACCAAAGAATAAGACACTCAGGAGAAACCCAATAGCATCAGCGGTAAAGGTCCTGTTACCACCATCAAGGATGAAAAAGAAGGCCTTTAAGAAAGAGAGGCAATAAATTTGCTTTCCAACTCCTTTATCACCCATTACATAGAAAGCCTGAGGGAGTGACATCTTACAATTGGAAAGAGTCTTAATGGCCCAAAACTCAGCCCAGATCTTGGAACAAAAGCTGTAGTCATCACATTTCTTTGCTTTCAGGACAAAGAACTTATTATGTAAAAAGCAGAATAAAACTCAAGAGCTCAGGATATGAAAATAAGCAAATCTCTCTTTACTCAGACAAAAAAAAAAAAAAAAAAAGATCAGGCAAGAGAAACAAATACAAGTCTTCAAACTGCAGTCTGTTGACTAGTCAGACCAACGTGGGTTTAGGATGAAGGTCCACCACTTTTCACCTACAGGAAATTATGCCATCTGTTCCCTTACATTTTCACTTGTACAATCAAAGTCATTGGCTCTAGCAGTTCTGCAACTTCCTTCAGAAGTTTGTGCCCTAGTAAGAGCAAGGGAGTTGTAATTCTTCATATAACATGGTTCAGCTTCATTTACTTCCAGTAGTGTGGAGTTAAAATCATTACCGAGTGCTTATTGCATATTAATAGTGTTTCAGAAGAAAGAGAAAGAATAGAGAAACTGGTAGTTGAAACATTTGTCATTATATTACTGCCTCCAAAATACCTTTGTCTTGTACTAACTCTGTCACCAGGACTTTTTTGTCATAGACCAAGAACTCAGTAATGAAAAGGAAAGTAGCCAGCACTCACTGGAAAAAGAGACAGCAGCGATGTGTGAAAAGACATCTTTACTAATTAACTGTTACCAGATCATCCTAATGAGGCTGCAGGATGTCAATCATAGAAAACAGTAGCAAAATCTCACTGACTTTAATGAAAGTAACAAGGTAAGGCAAAGGATGTTCATTGTTTTCACTGCTCTAATAGACTGGTCTTTGTAATAGAAGTTTACCTCTGTGGAGAAATCATTATTACCACTATAGTAAGATGCAGAGCTCTCAGAAAATGATCACATCTGCTGTCATTGGGTCTCCAAGGCATGCTGGCTCCTTCAGAAGAAGCTGTTTTTGCCCTCTGGTGTAATGGGGTGAAGGCAGCTAGGGAGAGCAGGCTCAGACCTGCTGAACAACAAAAAAGCTAATTTTCGCTGCACAGAAGTATAAGATGCTTCCTGGGAATGAAGTCCAGATAAAGCCTCATAATGTTAGTTCCATGAAAACAGAATTTAAGCCAGTGATTCAGGCAACTGTGTAGTTTTTATTTGAAACTGCATTTTGAGAACTGCTCTACATTAATAGTTCTGTTTTCCACAATTTTCTGTACAGGTAAGTGCTTATTACTTAGAGAAGAGCAAGAAAACATACAACTGACTATGCCCATTCTTAACAATGTTAAACTAAGGAGAAGGACTAGTTGGGGCCAAGAGGGTTGCTTTGAAGTTACAGATAAACCATTTTTCTCCTCTTTTTTCTTGATGGTAGATAAAGAAAAAATGTTTCCATATTTTATTTCCTCCGTTATATTTATAAAACTAATACCTGAAACAGAGAACAGGTTTAGTCTGGCCAAATTTACTAACAGATTGTGAACAAACTTTAGACAGCTCAAAATCGGAAAAGCTGTACAAGAGCTGTGAGGAACAAATAGAATCAGTTGCAGTACTATGTTTCAGACAAAAAAGATTAATGGAAAAAGTTGCTGGTGGTGAGAAGATACAACCCTGAACAAATGTATCACTCTATTCAAAAAAAACAAAAACTCCACTGTACAATTCAAGTGATTTACTTGATTCACCCATATTTAGTGAGTCTGTATTTCAGCCTTTTCTTTTTACTGTAGAATTACAGTGTCTGTTAAGTATCATGCAAATTTATAGATACTAAATCAAAGCCTAACTTAGAAATTACTAAGTGTTCTTACGCATTGGAGAGAATTATTTCATTACGATATCTTGGCCAACTTACTGTATCTTAAACATTGAAAATAGTGCAGTTGCTGTGTTTAAATAAACTTTGCTGTAGTTCAATGACAGTATTCTGTATGTTAATGCCATGTTTTTGGATCATATAGGCTGTTGTTACTTAGGATCTGAAGATCTAGCATCTTCCATTTAAAAAGAATCATGAAAAGTACAAGTTTTCTTTTTTAGATTATTAGGCACTGGAACTGTAATCCCTTTTCTCCTGTTTCAACTGTAGTCAAAAAAGATTTTTTTCTGCAGTAAATCGAAAAGCCACCTTTTCAACTCAGTTCATTGCTTCTGCAGTTTGCGCTTTGCCTGCTAGCAAACATCTGCCTCCAATTTCTATGCAGATGCTCTTGATCACATATATCTGAGTCATGCTTCTTTTGGAAACATATGTAATGAACTCTCCAAATATCAAGTTGACTTGATATTCCACTGAACTGCCACCTATTCACCACCACGTGAATGCTCAACTAAACGTGAGCAGCACTGATCACTGAACGTGAGTCAGGGTGCTGCTGTAGTCTTAGTGTAGATGTCAGCTATCCAGTAATTCATAGCTGTGTTATCAGTGTCATTTAAGATGAAATGTGAATAAAATGCGTGTCTCAGACTACCTCACAGTCCTAGAAAAATTCCCTCTTTTCCATGAGAAACATCTCTGCCCTGCCAGATCTGAGAACTTATTCAAATAGCACCTGACTTTCTTCCTTCCCTTCCTCAGCTGGAAAGCATTGAGAAATGTTCACTTTCTTGATGCTCTTGCTCTCCCCTGGGTCCCAAACCTGTTAATAGCAACTTCAGCGTATGTATACAGCAAAACCAAGCCAAAATGTAGTACATGTGTGAACTGGGAAGCAGGGACAAACAGAGGAGGACTTAGCAACAACACAGTTCCCTCCAGCTGCTTCCTGGTAGAAATAAGCTCGTTAGTGTTAAAACTAATTCTTGCTTAAATGATTGATTTGGTTGGTAGGTCATCAGCTGAGGAATTAAAAGTTAAGAGACCAGAGTACTTTAAACAGGTGGAATGATAGTTACAATTTGCTGCTGAATTTTTGCTATGATTAAGAACTCCGTTTTCAGATTTATTTTCCTTCTTAGTAACTTACTGTCACCATTTAGAATCATAGAATCACAAAATGGCTTGGGTTGGAAGGGACCTTAAAGATCATCTAGCTCCAACCCCCTGCTGCTGGCAAGGCTGCACCCACAAGATCAGACTGCCCCATCCAACCTGGCCTTGAGCACCTCTAGGGATGGGGCATCCTCAGCTCTCTGAGCAGCCTGTGCCAGTGCCTCACCACCCTCTGAGTAACGAATTTCCTCCCAACATCTAACATAAATCTCCCTTCTTTTAGTTTAGAACTATTCCCCCTTGTCTTGTCGCTATCAGACCATGCAAAAAGTTGGTCCCCCTCCTTTTTACAAGCTTCTCTCAAGTACTGGAAGGCTGCAATGAGGTCTGCCTGGAGCCTTCTCTTCCCTAGGCTGAACAAGCCCAGCTCCCTCAGCCTTTCTTCATACAAGAAGTGTGCCAGCCTTCCCATCATCTTCATGGCCTCCTCCATACCCACTCCAACAGTTCCACGTCTTTCTTGTGCTGGGGGCCCCCGGCCTGGATGCAGTACTGCAGGTGGGGCCTCATGAGGGCAGAGCAGAGGGGGACAATCACTTCATCTGCTCTCTTTAGTACCTGGAATTGTACTGTGTGATGCAAGTCATTTGCCACTGTGCTCAATTTCTTTCTCTCCTTTCAATGAGTATTTAAAAACAAATGACAATTAGTTTGTAAATATTAAACTTGAGTTACAGGCTGTTACACAGAAGTAGATTTAGCCAATCATTTGTGTATATGTAACAAAATGAAATAAGTGTATTGATTTTTCCCACGTTAACTCTAGGCCATTTTATGTTTCTGGCTGCTGCTGGCAGAATGAAGTTACATCTGACAACACAAGGGATCTTTAAAAGGCAGAATATAAATAAGATATTTTAAACGTGCACTGAGAGATAAGAATGTCATTTCCTCTTTTTTCCAGTTACAATTCTCTTTTTCGTTTGTGACAGCCAGTCTCCTGCTTTTCACTGACATAGTGAGAGCTGCCCTTTGCCAAAATTCAAGTCATTGTGCTTGAAATGAAGAAGCAAAGTGAATTAAGAAAATGTGCCACCTTGAAAGAAGACTTCCTTCTGGGGATACTGCGGTTAAAGAGTAGAGGCTGCATCCTGACCTGCAGCAGGCAGAGTTAGCAGCCTACTGCTGCTGCAGCGCAGAGCTGCGGGCCCATTGCTGCTCCAATGACCCTCAGGAGATGCTGTCATGTTGCTGTTGAGGGGCTCTTCCAGACTAAAGAGAAAGCTTACTAAGTAGTACGTGAGATAAAATGCCACCCTTCCCCCTTCACCCACCACACTGAAAAGAAAGATTGGCATTTGCATTGCATCTGACTGTGGCAGACTAATATGGTGAAGCACTATTGCTGTTTCTGTTCTTCTTTCCTTATGAACATGAATGCTGACTGCTGCAGACTGCAGTAAGGACTTCTCATTTCAGGCTGTTCAGGGCAAATGCAAACTGTGACCTCCATTTTGGAGGTTATGAACTCTGTGTAAATACCTTTATCATACAGTAAGCTCCATTTTGTTTGTAGGCCTCGTCCCTCCTTCTGCTATCTTAACTACATCCACAGTCCACATTTAGATGAAGTTCCAAGCAGTGATGTCGCAAGGGTGTCCGTGGAAGGTCACTAAACTTCGATGACCCTTGGTTATCAGGGAAAACTTACTCTTGCCAGCCATTTTCAAATAAAAGATGCAGAAGGCAAAGCTTTATCAGTGAATGTTCCTAAATACTCCAAAGGCCCCAAATTCCCTACCAAACAGTGATGAAAAGGAAAATTTCCAAATCTAGAAAATGCAAACAGCGATTTTTGTTTTACTTAATTCCGTTTATTTGTTATGCAACTATAACAGAAACTTTTGCAAAATTTCTGTGCTATATCTCAAGCATTATCTGCTCCTGCATTTGCAAACCATGAAACAGCAAATGCAAAGAAAATGGAAAACTAAGTACTTAAACAAAGGCAAATGGTTTTGTGCGTGTGAGTATGTGAAGGCAAGCATGTGGGATTGGACAGAGCAAGGGATAGCTCTGGCTGGACATTTGGGCCATGAAGTTCTGCATTGTTATATGTTAACGGACTGAATTTGTGTGAAAGAAACGTGTCCTGGGGTTACCATGGGGAGTGAGAAAGGTTCACTTCTAGATCTACTACTTCACTACTTCTAGGTACCCTAGACCAAGGGAAAATAAGAATACAGGTCTCCATCCAAACAGTTTTCTGGCAAGCATAAAACTCTGAAAATATTCTGTACCATCATCTAATAAAAAATATATATATACATTAAAGTTGACTGGACACAGAGAAGCTCTGAGGTGACAACAAGCAGATCCAAATGTGAAAGCCTGTTTTTTCATTTGTTCTTTCTTTCACATGCTAATACTTCAGAGTCAGATTTTAGCTTAGTATTTGTTAATGTGTAAGCCTACGTGTTCAAATAACAAATCATCCTCAACAATTAACAAACCAATGATTAGCATGGCGTGACTTACATGGTGTTAGCATCATTTAAAAATGACTCCTCTCCTTCCTCTTGTGAAATTTAGTTTCAGGAGACAGAGATGTTATCCACACTATTTCTTCCATTTTACCTTAATTTCCATTCTGTTGTCTTTGTCTCTTTGGACAAACTACAGCTGAATTAGAGTCTGGAAGGGAAGGTTATACAATTTTCCTTACTATCTTAGGGCTCTGAAAACTCAGTCATTCAGCATAAATTTAAAAATTTCAGCTCCAAGAATATGGAAGCGTTCTTATTAATGAAATGCTTTAATTTCTGCCTCAAAGCCACCAGTAGATTTGATACCTTTTGACAAATCCATTGAAGTGAGGAAAAACACTTGCAATAGCAGAAGTATTACAGTATTCAGATAGAACCTCCTCATATTACCAGCCAAGTCTAACCTGATAAATTGTGTGTAATTTCTGCCTTTTAACTCCCAGATACCAAGTTCATCCTTCCCCATGTCTCCTGCTGGAGTGATTTTTTCTGCCTTTCCCTTGGACAATTTTGTATGACCTCACCCATTTCTTGACACATGCATCTCTCCCTTCAGAAGCACTCATGCATATTCCAACTTACAAGCAGAAGACAGATGTCTTTTCCGTGCTACCGCTTTATTTCCTATTTCATAGCAGCTGAATTTTTAGATCTTGTTGCCATGATCCACATTCCCATCTACAGCTCTGAGGACTGGAAAAGTGGTAACAAAGAATACGGTACTTGCTTTTCTTCAGTTCTGGGATGAGCCAGACATTATTATTCTTTTTAGAAGACACCAAATTCTGATTACTGATATTTTAAGAGAAATATGTGTAGAGATGGCTTTGCAACTAGCACACTTGCAAGAATGCACTGGGATAAAAGTGGCTTCCTAGTCCTGCCAAGTATATTGAACTGCTACAGTGATTTGAATGGTAGATCAGGCATGCTAAGTTGCATAACGTTGTAAGGGAAAGGCAAAGATCTTTTGTTTGTATGATTGCCAAATTGATTCTGAGTGACAGCAAAATGACTTAGACTTACAGGCTTTCTGAGCATAGATGTTTTAAAGCTAACTTTTTCACTTCCGTAGCATGTTAGAAGGGCATGTGAATAGCTTCACTTTTGCTCCAATAGTATTCTCATTTTTTGTGTGGAGGAAAAAATAGGAAAACAAGATTCATAATTTCACAATAAGAATGAGCATTCTCTACACGTGTTCCTCTGCATTTTGATGCATATGAGCAGATGCCTGTAGTGCTTCACTGACTTGCAAGCAGATTTATGCATGCCTCAAGAGATTATTTCATGGTCAAGCTTGAAGACGCTCAGTGCCAGTCATCTGTGGTTGAACGTGGCCCAAAGGTAGAGCAGAAAAAGACACCACGTGTGGTTTATGGATTCACACCCAAGTGTGAGCTTTCTTCTATCACAGGTTGGGCTGCCAAAATGCATGTTTTGTCTGAGATGATCTGTAGTGAGTTTTACTAAAGTGATCTTATCTTTTTCTATACAGCCTTTCCCTCAATACTTCCTACTCGTCTGTGCTTCTGTTCACCTTCCTTTAGCACCTTCATCTACCTCTCTCCTACTTTCCTCCTTTACCTGAATAAAACACTATTTTACAAGCTGCTGGCCTGCCAGTGCTCTGACCTGCCCATCTGCAAGAGCTGACCTATCTAATGTCTTTAGCTCGTGAATCATCTCTTGAATTCACTACAGATATCCATTTCATTTCAGGGAAATTACTTCCATCGTCTTCAGCGACTGCTCCCTAGCAGTCTTCTGGCCTTTGCTTTCCTTTTTTCTTTTTGCTTTTCTCCTACCTTTTATCTTTCCTTTAAGCTGCATTGCAGTTCACCACTCTTTATGGCATGCATTTTCCTTTGTTAGGTTTCTTCTCCAGTTTTGTTTATACATTTTTTGTTTTAATCATCTGTTATCTTTGTCTCCTCTTTTAACATTTTTCTGTGTAATTATAACTCTTTTCACAGTCTTTCTTATTTTTGATGACTACATTTGGTCTCTCAGCCTGCTATGCAAGAAACCCAACATCTGCTCATCTAAATCTACACTGATTCTGTATTTATTACCTTTTCCAAAACATAAATTCTTTCCTTGAAATGGTTATTGTCAAAAGAAGAAAGAGACAGAGTGAGACAATCAGTAGGAAAAACACATCCAAATTAACATATTATTTTGCAGCATGTCCCTCGTGTCATTCAAATCTTTTTTGGCATACACAAAAACTGTCCAGGATACATCACACTGCTATCTTGCCTTCTATCCAACTGGTCTCCTGTGTAGTCCTGCTTACTTTTCTCCTTTCCCTAGCTACAGTATTTGTGTTGACATTGTAATGTAAGTGCCCGGTAACAGAATCCCTTATTTACATGTAGAGCAGTACATGGCTCTTGTCCTTGCCCTGCCCTAGAAATAAGGTCTCTTGCTTTGAATGCTCAACCTCTGCAATTATTTGTACAATTGCTAGAGATGGAAAAGCTAGTTGGGAAGTGCAGACCACAGTTCATTTGGATTTCATTAAGCCAATACTAGTCCCATGTTTCTTTTCTTCGGCAAAAGTCTTTCACCTTACTAGTCTGGGTAGAACTCATTGGGATAATCAACAGTTACAGGCAGATCACAATTAGTAATTCACCACAACATTCCTGGAACATGCTGTTGCCATTCCTGGGTTGTTACACTGGCATTTAAATTATTAAAGCTGCATAATAGGAAGTCATAAATTCCCCGTGGAGGACCCGAAATATTCTTACATGTCTGTTAAATGAAAAAAGATAAATGTTTTAATGAACTATCATAGGAGCATGCAACCATACTAATAAGTTAACTGCATGTCCATTCAGTTTAGAAAACGATTAGCAAATTTAGAGTAAAGAGTGCTTGCTAGGATGCCTTTGAGAGTATTTTACATTTCTTCATTCAGATATGTATGTGTTTCTGTAAGTATCTCAAGTCAAACTTGGTCTTCTTGGAGTTACTATGTTTAAAGGGTATGTTAGGGTTGATTTAGTGCAAATTCTTCACAGCATCATTCTGCAATGTGTTTTTCCAGTCTTGCTGTTTTACCTCCATACACATGGCTTGGTTTGGACCAAAACTGATTACAGCGCACACATGGTGATGTTTCCTCTCAGACCACTTCCTTTCCTCCTCCGCATATGCTGGGTTTGTTGTGCTTGGCCTTCTCTCGCACCGGACAGAGAGGTACTGAGGGCTCATGTCCCTCTCCCACTTCATGTTTCTGTTGCCAGCAGCAGCAGCTTGCTGTTGCCCGTGCCCTGACAGAACGGAAAGACTGTATGGACCTCGCTTTACTTTTCCACCTGAACTTAAGTTTATCATGATCACATTTTCAAGTGTAAGCAGCTACAGAAGCTGCTGCAGAAGAAAACAAGTTTACTTAGCAGTAGAGAACCTAGTCCAGTACTGATTTAAGGACAGGAAATGTTTCTGTTGATTAAAAGGAGCTTGGGTTGTCAGGGAAGTGCTAGTGGGAGCGACATGGTGGAGTCCCTGCGACGGAGGCCTGCTGTCCCATGGGGTAGCCAGAGAGCCCACCGTGCTGGTGGGCACCTCCTCGCGTCATCTCAACTAGCATTGGTCTTCTTGATCTGCATTTTGAAGTGAAGAGCAATGGTTGTTCAGACATAGTATTGCAATTTGGCAAAAAAAAAATGTATTCAGCATGACATATTACATTTATTTCACTGTGAAATTTCCCAGTTTAACTGAGGGGTGATAACGCAGAGCTTGGGAAGGTAATGAATACCCAGCCCAGCATCAGCTGAGGGATTTAGGCTGCCTGGGGCTGCTGAGACTCAAGAACAGCTGGGTGCCTAATTGTCTGGAGAGGTTTGGAAAAAAAACCTCTCTCTCCTAATTGCATTGGGGAAAAACACTGACTGGAATGTCAGCTTGAGTGTATATTAAAAAAAGGAGATCAATTAGTGCTATTTGTTTGATGACAATTTGTTAATTCCTATATGCATATCATAGAAATTATTTGGTTGGTCACCTCAGAAGTAGGCTTCTGAAAACAGCTGAAGGTTGACAGATGGAAGAGCATGACAATGCCATTTTAACAAAAAAAATTTAACCCTGTAAATGCCAAATGGCTTGGACTTGTCATATTTTTTTTTCCGTTGTTTTTAAGCAAACCAGCATTCCATATGCAGGTTGTCTTTTAAATACCTTAACTGAATGTAAGACAGATCGCACACTATAAATTTAGGTGAGCACTTAGTGCATATGACTCTTTTCTAAAAGCACACAATTCTTCACATTTGTGTAAGAGCTCTAGCGTTAATGATACTGCTAAACATCAGTTTACTTTCATTCTGATAAAAAAAAATTTTTAGAATTCAGATCTAAATTTGATGTACTTCACTTTTCTTAACATTGTATTATGCAAAGGCTTGCACATAACTTACTTTTATAAGTTACACTCGGTTGTCTTTCCAAATGAAGGTACTTTGTTCCTCCTGACAGGGTGCAAAGCTTTCTATCATTCTCTGAGAATCACTATTTTTTGTGTACAAAAAAGGGGTATCCAAATCCACACAGTGAAAGTCAGCATAGGGAGTTCTTTTTTCTGTAATATTTTTCTTTTTTGCTGTGTGGTTTCTATGTACTTAAAATCTCAGTGCATGTTGCAGAGACACTATTATAAACAATGAAATGTAAATCTATATTTGGACAAGACCAGAGACTAAATTTCTTCACTTCAGATCACCTTAAAATCTCCAGAACATGTTTCTCTCTGTTAAACAGCTCATCATAGAATCACAGAATGGCTTGGAGTGGAGGGGACCGTAAAGATCATCAAGTTCCAACCCCATGCTGTGGGTAGGGTTACCAACCACTGGATCAGACTGCCCAGCGCCCCATCTAACCTGGCCTTGAATTCCTCCAGGGCATCCACAACTTCTCTGGGAAACCTATTCCAGTGCCTCACCACCCTCTGAGTAAAGGATTTCTTATTAATGCCTAACCTAAATCACCCAGTTTTTAGTTTAAAGCCATTCCCCCTTGTTCTGTCACTGTCAGAATACACTATCACTGTAAAAAGTCAGTCCCCCTCCTGCTTGTAAGCTCCCTTCAAGTATTGTAAAGGCACAATGAGGTCTCCCCGCAGCCTTCTCTTCTCCAGGCTGAACAAGCCCAGCTCCCTCAATCTTTCTTCACAGGAGAGGTGCTCCAGTCCTCTGATCATCTTAATGCCCTCTCCTGGACTCTCTCCAACAGCTCTGCATCTTCTTGTGCTGGGGGCCCCAGGCCTGGGTGCAGTTCTCCAGGTGGGGCCTCACAAGGGCAGAGTAGAGGGGGACAATTCTCTCTCTCTCCCTGCTGGCCGCTCCTCTTCTGATGGAGCCCAGGATACCGTTGGCCTTCCAGGCTGCAAGCACGCACTGCTGACTCGTGTCCAGCTTTCCATCTACCAGGACCCCCAGGTCCTTTTTGGCAGGGCTGCCCCAACCTAAGTGCAACACCTTGCACTTGGCCTTGTTGAATCTCATTGAATCCCGTGGGCCCACTTTTCAGGCCTGTCCAGGTCCCTCTGGATGGCATTCCTTGCATCATATCAACTGAACCACTCAGCTCATCCTGAAATACAGTCATCATTTGGCAAGATGCTGTCACTTGCTCATCTTTCTTTTCAACATAGTCTCTGCTTCATCCCACTGCCAACTGAATATATGCATTCCAGCCCTGCTTTGTGTACTACACCTATATTAATTGTGGACCTGTATTTGGAACTTTGTTTCTCTCAGCAGTGAAAGAGTTGCAAAGCCCTCTGCCTTTGAAAATAGTGTTTAAATTAATAGAAGCTGCTGTCACTTGCAGGTGGAGAGCAGTCCTTAGATACAGAACTCTTCTTTTACACATGGTGCCTAGTTCAGTTGATGTGAATATGCAGTTGCAATGCTCTGTGTTTGGATCAGGAACTCAGGAGCACATCACAGTAAAACTTTTAGCTTGTGTCAGCCACAGCTAGTGGGTGGCTGCTGCTGCAACAGCTCCTTCCTGTAGGACAGCTGTATCACGGTTGTCATTTATTGTCTCCCCTTTGTCATATCCCCAGTAAAAAAATCGATTCTTATCTCCATTATTGTCAGATGATGTTCCTGTTAAGCAAGGTATAATAAATTCCAGCACTATCTATTTCTAGACTGAGCTGCCTTTAGATAGAAAGTCTACAGTCTGAGCAGGTTGCATTGAAGGTACTGTTGTTTTTTTCCATTGTAATTTGTATTTCAGCTGCTGGTGCAGGCAGATCAATTTTTTCTCCTTTT
>WBMW01001218.1:422642-549285 GCA_013396635.1 Penelope pileata | reverse complement strand
TTTTTTTTTTTTTAAATTTTGCTGTGTCACTGCACTCTGTTTTTTGGACATTGTGCCAAACTCATAATTAATTTGGTGTAAGAATTACCAACGAGGGAGAAAATTGCAAGGTTCACTTCCTGAATACTGGCAGGAAAGGAAGGAAGATCACTTTTTCTTCCACTTCAGTCTATCAGGTCACCTAGTCAAATTATTCATGCAGTTTTTGCCCCAGCTGTGTTAGAAAAGGTGTAGCAACAGCACAGCCTTGCTTGAGAGCTGTCTTCCTGTGGCCTTTCACAGACGTTCCAAGGAATGACTTCTGACAGACGACCCGTCTTTAATGTTATGGCCTTCTTTTGTGCAACACAGTCCCTGTGACAACACATCCAACACATCTGACAGAATAGCCACCATAATAAATGCGACTCCTTCTCTGTTATTGTTGAGTACAGCATTTCCTCCTTTTTTCTTTTTTTCCTCACTCATAAGGAAAGCAAAGGATAAAGACCGTCTGGGGAGACTCTCATCAATTCATGCCATTTTTCTTTCTAGCCTTTAGGATTCTTCCAGGTGTCTCTGTCCATGGGGCTGAGCATAGTCAAAGGCCAAAGATAAAGCAGGGAAGTATTGCATTCATTCAGAAAGCATACTTTCATCCTGACATTGCTGGTACTTTCATCTAAGTTCTCCTAAATATTATTGCTTTTTTAACATCCCTGTCTTCCTAGGTTGCTACTGCCAAGCAACAAAGGAACTCGATTTCAGAAGCGCAGTTTCTTCAGAAATTGCAATACTGAAAGACTGAGAAGAAAAGGCCTTAAAAACATACATACCCCTTAGTGTAAGGGTGAGACGTCTGCTAGTTCCGCTCTAGAAGCAAACTCTAAACTGACAAGCCAACTCATCAACAATTTCAATATTAGAGACAAGCTCTGTCTTTTGAAGCCTATTTGTTCCAGGTAATGCCTTTGTGCCTTTTAGTTTGGTCATTTTGTACAGTTTTAACTAGATACTTTTCAACAGTCATTCACTGGTAGGAAATAGCAATAAAGGGAGAAAAGTCCCTTATTTTGAACAAGATACAGTAACGTTAGGGCCCAGGAATGGCCAACGGAATTAATATAGGTAGTTGTGTGTATGGTCAGCACAGTGAAAATCTCTTAATAGCAATCTGTACCACTGATTTACAGAACACCTAGAAAGGAGACAGGCACTGTGAATTACTTCTCAAGAAGTCATTTATATGGATAAATTAGTGAATGTACTTCTGAGCCCGCTACTGTGACTTAGCCAGGCTTTTTAGTTGTGATTCAACTATTGGCAACTTTTTAAAAAAATAATGGCAACTTTTGAAAAAAATTTATGGAAGCAAAAAAACTGCTAAAATGAAGCTCTATCTTACAAAATCATGCCTGATGGCATCAACCTTGGTCAATTCTCTGGAGGTACTAAAAGTGAAATGTGACAAGACTGTTAGTCAAGAAGCACAATCTTTTTAAAAGCACACTGCTTAACTAAACTTGGGTTCAAACAAGAAGCTACTCGCTTTTTTGAAGAACCATGCTAAGATGGTTCTCATGCCAGATCAGTCATGAATTCAGAACAAATCTGTGCTTTCTTTATAACTAAACAAAAAAACTTCAGCTGTTCTGACTAAAAATAAAAATAAAAACCCCTAAAACTAATTAAAAATCACTTATGTTTCTGTAGCAGAGACTGGGTATCCATTTCCCTGTTATCTAAGCTATTCTCTGCAAGCAACTTTCCTCCTCTGGTTTCCATTCCACTTTCTTTATTGGTGCTTTGTGACTTGGCAGGAGCAAAAGACATTAAACTGCAATCCCCTCTGACTTCCCATTTTCATAGTACTATCTGTCTTCTGGATTTAGAAGGACTAATGAGAACTTCAAAGAAAGAAGAAGGCAGCATGAGCCACAGCTCTTTGCAGAAAATCAAGTTGTTTTTGCGACACAGGAGACGTGTACGTATGGAATCTTTATCGAGAGGCTGTTATATTTTTATCATCAGTGATGCTTATGAAATGATTCTCTGGTATTACTTGTATGCTAAATTAAGTTTAATATTTCACTTTCTCTGAAAGCCTGAAACCTGTGAGAAGAATGTGACATTTGTCTTCACTCTTCTTAGGACAGTCAGAGATTCGTTCAGAGTAGAAGCCAAGTTTCTTTCAGCAACAATAGTACTTTTCAATATTTTCCCTGCAGTTCATTGTGTCACAAATTTGTATACTGGTAATTAAGTTCTTTCTCCCTCACTCCCATCTCTGCCATCCCTTTTTGTTAGTTATTAAGGTGTTCTGGTGTTTAGTTAGTGCCAGCCCTATTTAGGTGACAGTTTGTGCAAGATGCAATTTTTATGCCACTAGGAGACGGATATTACTACAGCTACAATATTAAAGGTGAGAATTCCCAAAATAAGTTCCAGCTTTATTCTCATATAGCTTTGCTGTGCCTTTTCACAAAGAATATGCGCCATACACGCTCATTCTTTTTCTGGGTAAACATGAATCAGCAAAGCCACATGTGCTTCCAATGCAGTGGAAAGTTGTTGACAATATTTTTCTTTTTTATCAAAAAAAGACCCAAACCCAAGTTTTGGCAGGCGCAGTGAGAGTTTTTTCAATTACTGTTTTGGGGCATCCTGCCATCTTTCTCAGCATATGCTGCCTTCCTGTTTTTACCCTTCAGTCCTCCAGAGCCCATGGGGGAAAACAAAGCTACAATTTCAGGCCAGCTGATGGAGAAAGGTGTTCCATGGTATCTGATGAAAAGGAGTTTCGTGGTAAATCTACACATCCTGTTTAAAAATAAAGAAATAATTCTTCTCAGCGGTGCCTTTTCAGCTTGTTGAGCTTCCAGAAGGCGTTGAGGACTATTACAAGTTGGCATTGCTGCTGAGGTATCATAGCAACTCCAGCAAATCACAACAGCACCCTCCAACAATGAATCATTCATTTAGAAACCATATCTCCTCTTGCCTTTACTTGTGGAAGATTTATTCCTTTCAGGAGGAAAATTTATATCCACCAGGCAGACATCTGATACACAATACCTAATAGAGTGCGTACAATGGCTTTGGAGGGATTGCTCGGGCATTGCCTTTTACCAATGCAGTAGTTTTAAAGAAATCTGGAAATGACAGCACTGGTAGCTGCATGGATGGCTGCCATTTCTCAAAGCTGCTTCCCTTCAACTTCTGTATCTTGCCTGTTTCACTGAAGGGAATTAACATCAAGAAATTGTATCCTTTAGTTTGTCTCCTTCTGGTCAGGCAAATCACCTAATGAACCGATGGCAGAAAGTAATGATATTGCCAAGTGATTTTTTAATGAACTGACTCTAACAAGCACCGAAGCTGTAACCAGGAAAAAAGATTAATTAATTCTTTCCTGGGAAGTCCCAGCTGAGCATATTGCTAAGAAGCACATCAGAAGAGTCAGCTCAAAACACACTAAATCAGATTTCTTACACAATACTTGATACTTTTGAAATCAATTAAGTGTCTGATGTAAGAAGGCATCTGAAGCAGAAAGAAAGTGCCTTTCCAGACCCAGTGTCCAGCTGATGAAGTTGCTCTGTAATAGCATCAGAGTATGTGCTTTCTTTTTCATTTGATGCGCAGATTGAAAGAGAAAACTTGGCTTAGGATGAAAAAGCCAATTCACTTAAATACAAATACGGAAGTGATAAGTCTTTGCAGAGCAGGGTGGAATAAAGTTATTCTCGAACGAGAAATCAGCCTTTCAGGGAAGCAATATGATGAAGTAGTTTGATTAAATTAATATTGAAGTATGTTATGCATATGCTTCACTGAAAACAAAGTCAACAATATAAAAATTGTTTGGGCATTCACTGTAATCAAATTTTGTTATACATTATATTTCCTAAAATGCTAGTTCTTGAGTTTTCTGATTTTACCAACAGTTCAGTTTTTCAAAGTTGACACTACTTCAGTTCCAAGGAGTTAAAAAAAATCACTTCAGAGGGTTAAAGCAATACAAACTTTGCTTTCTTAAGCTAATCGACAGATATTTTCATAGTGCATATAGATATTTTTTCTTGCTGCTTCAGTGCTTCTAAAGAAGTAGGCCTGGAGGTTGGGTTTTTTTATGTTTGCCTCAGGTATTGGTTCATTTTAGAGAAGACTGATAGGAAGATGTTACTGAATTTGAAAGAGAAAGTGAAAGAAAACCTGGCAAAACCATTTCCTGCATGCATGGCTGAACTAATAAATAAATAAAAAATAGAAACTAATTTTCCCTTTCTCTGCCTCCAGCTTTGCTCTAACCAGAGCTGCACAGGAGAGTGAATTATAATGGTAGTTTCATCAGCAAGTACCTGCTGTTTTTCATTGGGCACAGAATGCCCTGTAGTTCACTTAAGGCTCAAGAGCTACTTTGCATTGAAGGGCTGCGTATCTACTTCATTGTGGTGTGTTACACTTTAAACGTAGCAACGATTTGTGCCTTGTTTTAACTGTGCAGTAGTGGGGAAATAAAATGAGCTCAACTGTGCATTGCTGCATTAAGGAAGTGTGAGGTTATCTGTTCCAATTCACTGTAGAATAGAATGGCAGATAAGTGACAGATAAGCATGTTTGAAAAAGCGTGCGGAGGTACCTTTGAAAGCTATAGTGTCCCAGTTTTTTTTTTATCTGAGTGCTTTTTGTTCCTGTTTCAAGGTGAGGGAAATAATAAATGCTGAAAAAGACATGGTAGGTGTTGAACTACAAATGCTTTAAACAAAGCAGCTGAAAAGGACTTGTGATGCATGTGAAACTATTCACATACATTTCTGCTTATAGGATCATCAGCTTCACAAATCTAAACTTCAATCACTGCAAGTCAACCCATAATTTATTTTCTCCCCTTTCCATCATCAGAAAAGACTGGGAACAGTATATTCAGTTATTGTAATATCTTCATTAAATATAAATATGTGCAGTGGTGCTGAGCAGTGCTTGGAATTCAGTGTCCAAATGTAGAGGAAGTGCTCCCTATCCTTGTAGGTCTGGTCCTTAAGTGGTTCTTAAGGTTAAAAGAAAACACGGAAATATTTATACATAAGGCTGTGATCTGGCATCAAGTTCCTTAGAGCTGAAAGTTGTGTATGCATTATTTTCTTCTCATCATCCTCAAAAGAATTACTAGCTTTCTAGAAAATTGCTCCTGTCCTCACAGCTCTTTGGCAAATAATGGAGAGAAGGTTGAGAGGTTAACCTCTAACTGAAAGGTCCATAAAAGTATGAGTGTTTACCAGGCAAGGAGGCAAACAAGGCTATTTTCCATTTCAGATCTACTTGAAGTTCAGCAGTGGCTCAAATTGTTCAAATGGGTTTCAGCCTTAGTTACACAAAACTTCAGAGCAGTGGTTTAAGCTCCAGTATTTGTTTTGACTCTCAGACAAGGACTTTGAAACTTTTGATAGTATCTGTAAGATAATTGTGAATTTTTGCTTATATTCGATTTTTTTTAAATTAATGTCATCTTTTTGTCTCTTTCACACTTGACTATTAGCATATTACAGTGCCTGAGCATAGATGAAATATAATGAACTTCTCTAATCAAAGAGAGGCAATTTCTTTTGGTGGAACCCATGTGACTATGTAGGTCTTTGTATCACCTTCACTTAGAAGAAGCGAATACACTACTCTCTCCATCAGATATCTTTTAAAGCTATTTAGGTTTCACTTCTCTGGGGAATAGAATAGTAAGCTTTCATTCATTCTCAGCCAAGTTTGCTATATCAAAGTTTCAAGTCTGGGATTTAAAGTCACGCCTGTCCTTGTGCCCATGAAAAACTGAAGGCGCTTTCATAGGCTAAATGAAATCTTAGTCTCAGTGACCTTTTCCTTGTTACAGGAGATGGTTTTTTGGACTATGGCCTCTGGTCTTTAAGGGTAGTATCAGATTTTTCCACTCGTGTGCTGTGAATACTTAGTCATCAGGAAGTACACAGCCAGACAAATCACAGTTCTGCCTTTCCTGTTGTCACTTCTTTTTAGTACAGTTCTTTGAACTGTTTGTGTGCTGATGAGTTTTTCAGCAACACATGCCCTGGAATAAAGTTTGTGATTCCCCAATTAACTGCCCTCCAATCATCATATTTCTTCAAAGGATTGTCACAAAGAAGATAACATTCAGTTTTTATTTACATAAAAAGATGTCCAAGGTTGCTCCTCCTTCCTACACACATTTATGGGATTTTTATCCTCACTTTAGGAGTCACTCACTCACTATTTAAGACATACAGATGGATGAACACCACTCACAAAATGACAAAATGAATAAATTTATATTCATTGACTAGTCTGTGGTAGGAAGAAGTGAAAACTGTAGGAAACCTTTCCATGTAGGTCAATTTGGCCAAAAAAAAAAAAAAAAAGGAAAAAAACACAGGAGTTGTTATCTTCAGGAATTCAAGCCTTCTGCCCAGGAGTATATTAAATTTAGAAAACATATTAACTTACCACAAAACCCACAGGACAGATTTCAATTGACTCCACCTAGATTTTGGTGGCAAAACATCCTGGCCACATAAACCAATGGAGCATTTTGTGTGGAAAGGTTGGCTTCAGCAGTTATTACTCACAAGTCAAAACAGAATGATTTATTTCATTTTCCATTTCAGTTCTCCTCCATTTTACAAACTCGTGAGGAAAGCTTCCTTTTTTCTTTTTATCTAGATGCAAATATCTATAGAGAGTAGAAGGCAGTGAAGAACTGTCCTTGAAACTTCATCTGCTGTGCTCTTCATGCAAAACTTTGTTTGAAGAGATTTCTGGAGTCACAGAGGGCACTTGAGGTTCACCTCTGGAGCCTGTGCAGCAGCTTTAGAAAACAAACAGCCACTTTTATAATCAGGCATTTTGGCTAAGTTTTTCCCAGCATACATGTTGAATCCAGAAGTATTGGAAGGGACTGTTGTTTTCAGGTGGCCAGGCTCTTCCCTTGAAGATCAAAAAGTGAAAGTATAATATAAACAAAAGAAAGTCAAGCAAAATCAAATCATGAAAGAAGAAAAAAAGAAAAAACGGGGAGAAGGGTTGTAGGAAAAGGAAGTATTTCTTTCAAGTGGACTGAAGTACCAAACTAGCCAGAGCCTTTTAAATTCCTTGCCTAGAACTACAACACAGTGCACTTCACAAGAGACCTCAGCCCGTCAGTACGTGCCTCTCTTCCCCCTGCATGCTTTCTGGTCTGACCCAAGCAGTTTCTGTATAAGGATAACACAACTGACAGAGAACACTATAAACTACAATGTGCTGTTTCAAAGCTTGTCTCACTCAGCTCTCTAAACTTGCACTGGTTTTGATTGTTGTTTTTTTAAATGTCAGTCATCTGTATCTAAACCTCTTGATGATAGCCCTTCTGCTGAGGTTGCCAGGCAGATTCCTGACCGTTATGTCTAAAGAAAGGCAGGCATGCCACAAATTGAATAAAATATCTAGCCTTCTGCAGGTTTAGATAATAGGCACAGAGTAACATCAGCTATCTCATGTCCTCCCCCATTTTGTACTGACTTAAAGTCTTTCTAAGATTTAAACAGGGGAAGGTCACAGATCCTGTGACACTCTCCTACTAATGTATGCTTCAGAGCCTGCATGCTTTTGAGCCTGAGCACCGTAGTGAATGCAGAACACTCATAAAATATTTCACTTCTGAAAAATACAACATAAAGTCCTTAATCAGGTTTCTCATTGTCTTGGCTTGCATTGCACATGTAGTTATCTCCTTTTCCTATCTATCTTTTAATATATATTCATCTGTTATGTTTGCACATGCACTGAAGGAAAAACAGTGATGCTGATAAAATATTGGCTTTACTGATACTAAAGGAAATAGCTTTGGGCAAGGCTAATAAAATCTGAAGCCAACACGATTAAAGAAAAAAGAAAGCGATACCTGTAAGTGCACAGAGGCGAATGCTGCTGGCAGCCTGCTGTGACGTGAGCACCATGCACAAAGGGAAAGCCAGGAGCTGTGGGAGGTGAGGGCACAGGAAAGAGGGGCAATGCAGATGTCACCCATCCTGCCCTCACAAGCTTCTTTTGAAAGACTGTAGATTTGCCCTGTTACAACAATGAAGAGGAGGAAGAAATGGGAAAGCAAAGAAAGAGGAAGCTATAGTCATACTGTGGTGTGACAGGAAGAAAAAAGCAGGGCTGTCAAAAATAAAACCAAAAAAAATACCTCCCCACATAACAGAGCTATTGCACACACATGCGTGACTCTGAACAGTACTGAAACATGCTGTCTGAAAGACTGGCCTTGCTTCTTTCTGTTAGAAAACAGCTGGAGAAAGAGGAGAAATGTGTCTGGTACTGAAGCTGGAGCACCTGAGCCAGAGCCCACTGCTGAAGATGTCCCTGGGAGCATCCTCTGCAAATGGAGGAAGGTTGCCTCAGTTGAAAGCTGACTTCTGTGGGTGTTTTCTGGTCCCCATTTTATGTGTTGTATAGAGAAGGGTTGAAAAGGGTGAGAGATCCACAGGACACTTGTACCAGTGAAAATAAGTAAAAAATAAGATGGAGGCACCCTGCTGCATTTCCAGTTCATGTTTCCCTACCTTCAGGTAATGAAGTTGCTGAGAAGCATCGTACTACATATCCTTTTGCCCTCGTCACTTGTGGAGGAAAAGCAGTTTTCTGTTTCAGTGGTGAGAGAGTCTTCTTCTAAACTACAGACAAAATACATCCAAGTCTTGTTTATAGCCATTTGTTCTAATGCCAGCACCATCTTCTAAATTAAATGGCCCTTCTTCTCTGTTTTTTCCATCATGGCTGTGTTGAAACAGAGCAGCCTCTCAGCCTTCTCTTTGCTATGGAAAATAATCTCTTCTAGTTTCCTCTCACTTGATCAGGTTTCTCTGCACCCCTGGGTCAGCTCAGTAACCTTCCACTGCACTGGGGATGCTCTGACAGCGTCCTTGATCTGGTGCAGAGTTATTCCTGCTGTGGTCTTAACAAAGCCTTACAATGGCAACAATATTTCTCGGTTTGTATCAGAAATGCCTCACCAGATCCATCCTCCAATTTCATTTGCTTTTTTTTCCATGGCTGCATCGCATTGCCAGTCAGTCATTTGGCAACACATTAGTACTCCCACTCAAACTGATGAACTCCTGGCTTGTGGCAGAAATTCTTGTTATTAGTCCCCAGTATTTGGTTTGGCATTTCATACTTTGTTTTCATCCCATTTTTATTACACAAGTTTCAAAGTCATCTGTACTGATGGTGCTTAATAGATTTGCATCCTTAACATTTGTAAATGCATATTCATGCTCTTTGTCATGTGGTGAATGAAAATTCATGAAAATACTAAAGAATACCAGTTTGATCTTAAGGAGCCCCATTAAAGTGAATTCCTTTGAGACCAGTGCATTCCCATCCAACATTGCTGATTGCATTTCTCTTTGAGCCAGCCCCACAAGCAATTCAGAGGTCTGCTTCTAATCCATGTAATTATTCAGTTTGATGAATCCTCTCGTATGTGATACCGTATCAGATGCTGTTACCTAATCAGTTTGTGCAAACACCAGCATGACAAATTAATTAAACCCCCTGCAATTTCATGCACTGGTTCTTTCAAAGGTCTGAAATGTAGACTGTGTAGTTGTTGTTGTCTGGACCCTGCATTAAGCTTGCTGAGTATAGCTTCTGTTCTGTTTTTCCTTTGTTCAGCATGGCTGTATTTGCTGAAAATGTAGTGGTGAAGGATTCTTTTATTTTTGGGATGATGCTTGCTATTGTTTGAAACATTTTGAGTAATTATAAGAGGAGGAGAATATTCTGCTTCAATGGCCATTTTCTGAAGGGTTCATCATGACTTTTTCTCCTGTACTGTCACTGCTCGAAGATTTTCTCCTTTCTTTTTGTTTGTTTTCACTGTTGTAATAGGCAAGCTTGGTTGTTTACTTCATGTGGGCAAAGTATGTAAGATGGTCGAAGTGCATGGGAGTATCAGTTCCAGGAATACTCCCACAGAGCCATCCAAAAGCATCTACAGTAGACTGGGGGTTTTTATGAGCTGAAACCAGCAGTCCTGCTTCCCACTGACTTGGTGGCATTCCACCGTGAGATCCAGTTGCCTAGAATATAAAATGTGCGTGTCCAACCAGATAGGCTTGTCCAAAGGACACTTGCAGTATGCATGCAGCTTTGTTTCCCTAGTTGCCTTCATGGTTTCTGTCATTACTGCTGTCAGCAGAGATACAGGGGTAGCGCTGCCACAGCGGTAAGGGGAAGATGATTAATCTTTGGCTTTGCCAAAGCCATGCCTTGCAACCAGTGTTTGCTGTGAAATCCTGATGTCTCTTCCTCTGTCTTTTCTCACAGCATCTTCCAAGCCTGTACACTCTCTCCGTTTCACATCCACCTCCGCAGGAAAGATCAGACATTTCTATATGTTTTGCTGCCTTCCAGCTAGCAACAAACTGTGACTCTTTGCTTTCCTGTCACAGGTGTACTGGTGAGCCGGTGAGCTAAGACTGAAGGACTCACTCATTTGCTGCCAAATCAATAAATGCTCTGTCCAAAAAATATTTTTGATGTCATGAAGCATAGAGACTTAGACTATGCATACAGATTGAAAATGGAATAGCTGTTCTTGCACTAACTGTGTGTCTCTTTTCTCCTTGAAAATCGGTTTATTTAAAACTACCTTGCCCTTAAGGGAAATCGTAATCTTTGGGACGTGACATAATATTGTCACAGAAATAAATAGCAAAGATGTGATGTTGTTAACGTCAGGTACTCTAGGAGTGGGAAAAAGAAAAGATTTCTCGTTAAAGGCAAATTTTTCAAATACTCTTGTACTGGCGTGATTGAGATATTCTCTACAGTTCCACTGTATGCTTGTTTTGCAGTTTATTCATTTGCTGTGGACAAACAACGGGTAGGGAGAGCTCCTAGTTTGGAATCAGAAAGTCCAAAAGCTGCTTGGTAAAGGCTTGGTAAAGGCGTTCTTAATCAAAGTTCCTGTGCATCCGCCCGCACAGCTGCAGCACCTCAGCTTGCTGGCAACCAGCATGCAGAAATGCAGTACAAAGCCTGTTAAATTCATGGATGCTTTAAGCCACTTACGTTCTTCAAATCTCTGGAGAAGATCTGTAATCCTAATCTGTACCAATATTTCAGATGAAATAAATAAATAACTGCCACTTGCTTACACAATTCTTTCATCATAGAACCATCTAAACTGAAATGCCCCAAATAGGTAAACATTGCTTTGAAATGTAAACTTGCCCAGAAGATTACATCACCTTTATGATCAGCCTTCAGCTATCTAACACGAGAATTTGGGACAGAAAACAAAGACTGTTATTCAACTGAAACTTCGGGAATGTTTAGCTAGACAGCTGTAAGATAAATATGTTCTTATTACATCAATATTCGACAAAGCCAAGCTTAACAGCACCACTTTATGTAGAACTGTGCTGTTGCCTGCTTTCCATCCCTGATATCATTTTTTCTGCTTCAGTTTGTGAGGCTGGGCAAAATCAGAGTGGGAGGTCTCAAAACTCAATACATCCTTCCATGTCTTCTGGTAGAATACCCAGGCAAGCGAAAGCACTCAAGAAAAATTCTTCCTTAAGGAAAAAGTACTTTTGGATTTGCAGTGAATTCAGGAGCTACAAGATCAGGTCCTACCATGTGCGTAAAATAGCATGTTGTATATATTTATTTTCCGTTCATGAAATGCGAGATGGAAAAGAAGAGCTTATATTTCAAGTAACTACCACTTTGATACCAGTTTGAGCCCCATCTCAAGAAGTCTGGGACGAACTTTTTGAAGATTTTCAGTATTAAAGGGGGCTTATAAGAAAAATTGAGAGAGACTTTTTACTAGGGCCTGTAGTGATAGGGCGGGGGGGGGGATGGTTTTAAACTAAAAGAGGGGAGATTTAAATTAGATGTTAGGAAGAAACAGAGGGTTTACTCAGAGGGTGGTGAGGCCCTGGCACAGGCTGCCCAGAGAGCTGTGAATGTCCCATCCCAGGAGCCATTCAAGGCCAGGTTGGATGGGCTCTGGGCAGCCCGATCTGGTGGGTGGGAGCCATGCCCACGTTAGGGGGTTGGAACTGGATGGGCTTTGAGGACCCTTCCAACCCACAATGTTCTACGATTTACTGATTCTATGAGTCCTTGTTGCTATTTTAAAAAGTTAATTAAAAATATAATGTCCTTTTTCAAAAGCCTTTAATCTTTATTCGCTTTGCTTTACCTTATAGCATCTTTCTTTCCCAGAGATGCTTCTGCCAACATGGCTCGATATTTAATGTTACTTCATTAACACCACCAGAATACCTTCTGTCCATCGGCTAGCACTTGCCCTCACGCTCACTGCAAGGGTGAGTGTTTTCCTACCACGGGTAGCAAGGATGGACCTTGCCAGGTTTGGGAACTGGCCTAGGCTGAATGTTTCCATTGCAAGTCTTGTTACAAAAGCATGAAGCATGAGGACAGTGCCAGTTCATCCCGCCACAGCTGTCTGGGTTTACCATCATTGATACTACATTGATAGATCTTTCTCCAAAAGTGTGAGAGCAGAGAGGGAACACAATTGTGCTAGCCCAAACTGGGGCTCAGAATTTGATCCCCCAAATAAATACCATGACTGAAAAAGTTAGAACAATTGTTCTTTATCAAATGCTTTTCAGGTTACAAGGTAAGCATACAAGAGAGCTTCAGAGTAGAATTGCCTTTTAATTTTACAATGCCTATAATTCAAGGCTCTTCAGTTATAAAGTCTCCAACTTTGAAGGAGAAAAGGCTTAATCTACTAGATACCACTGTGACAAGCATTTGCTTCTTCAAAGGCATCTTTATTATGAGGAATCAAGATAGTCTCCTGCGGGAGAAACATCATGAAAGCTCTGTTATAAAAAGAAATACCTATTTTCCTTAAGCCCTTTTGACCAACATCAACAGCCTTGTTACTGGCTGCAATGAAGAATTTGTAATATTTGAATATGTAATTCAATGGCCCTGTCTTTTGTTTGGAGTGAAATAAATCGTATAAGAAAAAAAATTATCCACACAGATTGTGACTGTATTTGTTTAAGAAATTGTTAATTGAGTCACAGAAGTATTGAAGCTCAGTTCCTATTACAAAATGAAATTTGGGCAGTCTTGTGTGAAGTTGACAAGTAACTTAAGTTGGCAGCTTAAATTTGAAGTGACAACAGTTCTCCACTTTAACGTCACCTAAGTATTTTCCACAATACCGTGGAGTAAAATCAGATAGAAACAAAAAGTGTCCTCCAAAAATAAAGTCTCCTCCAAAGAGGATGCAAGTAGTAGGGGAGTTGGCTTGTAGATAGGGAAGTATATATGAGTAGATAAAAGCACAGAGAAGTTTCACTGAAATGAATTCCCCTACCTCTGAGTTTATGAAAATACAGCCCTTTTGTTGTGTATGAAGCACTTTGATCTTACCCAATGGCAAGGCAAGGAGTAATTTGTAGTGCTTTTAAAGCTAATTCAGTTGTCTGAGGTCAGGTCCAAGACTTAAGAGTGGCCAGAATCCACAGGGGTCTGGCTGGGCACAGCAGCAGGGCAAGTGTGTGAGCAGCTGCTTCAACCCCGAGTGAAAGCTGCTGGAGAAGATGGTAGAGAACGGAGAGGGCAAGAGGAGGAAAGCATGAAAGTCCAAAGCATTGGAGAGGGGGCAGCAGTGAGCAGCTCTTCTCTCTGACGCCATTGACTGCACTTGGGTAGAGTGTACAATGACCTAAAGAAAGATGAATCTGTTGCTTTTAGGTCAACCCACAAGCAAGAAGCCCATTAGGATCTGTATGCTACCCACTAGCCACAGTTTTAGAGGTATGTTTTCCTGGGGATTAGACTCCAGGGCTCAGTGAGGGTTGAGAACTCTGCTGTACACTGTCAAGACAGAGTAACCAGTTTCAGGAAATTCACTGCCTACAGTAAATTTAGGATGACCTGAGGGAAAAAGCTCTTTGTGGATCATCTAATCTGAAGCCCGAAGTGATTATTTAAGATTCAGAGTCCCTTCAAAAGAGTTGTCTTTCCTCTAAAGTTCAAGAGAAGCAGGTAAGCTTTGTCAAGATTGTTTGAAATTAACCTCTCTCACTGATGAACACATTATTTTCCCTCTGCTCTCACTGGGAACCTTTCTGTAAGTTTCAAAAGTCTGCAATGAATGGCTTCGCAGTGCAGACCTCCCTGTCATTGGACATCAGGTTGCAGGAGAGCCAGGACTGCTCCTAGGTGCTAGCGATTTTCAGTAGTGCTGAAGGAACTCAAGAGCCCTCCTTTGCCTGGTTTCCAATTCAGTGCCAATAGCAGCACTTCCCTGCTTTTGCAGGATCTGTGAGGATTGATACCAGAGATTCTGAAAACTGTAAAATGATTTTGGAAGCAGGACATCTAAGAGGAGATAACTTGCTTGGTGTACCAACCTCATAAGCATGCTGTTTGTTCATATCTAGCCACTTTGCTGTCTCAGGACTAATTTACCTAAATTTTTGAGAGTAGCAGGAACCTTAATCTGGATTCAAGCAGTTGTAAAGACCACATTTGTCCAATGATCACTGTCGATGACAGAGGTGTCATGACACCTGCTTTCACTTTGCTTTTACCACAGCCGTGTTTTTGGCTCTTTGGAGCAAATAGTTTCAAATAGATTAGAAAAGATCTATGCTATGCAGCATTGCTGAAGTTTCTTAAAACTTGGAATAGAGAACTATGATTTTATACTTCTGGTAAGTTGGTTTTGAAAATATCTCTCTGTAGGATCACCGCTTCCTACAAACAATGCTTTTGGAAGCACTGTGGGACCATCCCACAATACTCCTACAGCTCTTAAGGAGCTGTAGCTCCTAGGTTAGAGCACTTCTTTCACTCCAGAAGAATACAAGCAGGTTTTAGCTCCAGTTAAAAATTGTCCTTTGAGACCTGTGACTAGTGCGAACAAGTCTCTTGCTCTGGCTTGCTCGAAACAAACAGATTATCTGCAGGAACATGAACAGAGAGAGTAGCAATTAAAACCAACAGGCATCGTTATCTCAAATTTTAGTTTTCTTTGCAAGCATACCTTCCAGCTTTTGTTGTAAGATATCAACCAGCACTAACTACTTCAAAATATTTCAGGCGTTTGCTCCCACTGCCACTCTACAAGGTCTGTTCCAGAACCTCATTTTCCTAAAGACCAAAAACCTTTATTTGCCAAAAGCAGCCCAGACTAATTTGTTCCTGACCTCTACCTCGAGACTCAACAGCCTCTGTGCCTTTCTGGCACTTACTTCCCAGAAGTGTTCCACAGTTACTGTGGTTATCCTCATTTCAGTTTTTCTACCACACAAGTCAAAAAAGAGAGTCCTGCCAGGATCACTGTGTTCTGTTGGCTTCATGCTTGCTTCTGCAGTGTTCCTCACCCCTACAAGACCTTCATTATATTTACCCCAAGCTGGTATGCCCACTGTAGTCCAAGTTGGTTCTCTTAGCATTATGACACTTCAGAAGCTGTTTTGGGAGCATTCACGCTTTGGCCCAGCTGCCTTGTGAGGCTGAACAAAGCCTGGCAGCCTCACAGGACAGGCTAGGATCTCACCAGTGCAGAAGCTGGAGTCCATGGAAGCATGGCGAGGAGCAGAGCAACTACAGCTTCTTCTCAGTCTGTCTCATCATACCTTAAAAAGGTTGTATCCAGTGAGGATATTATTCTAGGTAGACAGACACAGATTTAAAATCATCCATTTCCTTACTTCTGGATTTCAAAAATGTTAAAAAATGTAATGAAGACAGACTACCTACCTCTCTTTCACATAAGTATTTTATATTGTGCAGAGGCCTGACCAGGAGAGCAGTCTCCTGCCACGGTGCCCCAACTCCCAGGCCATTCTTGCTTTGCTTTCTTAGTCATGTAACACTCTGTTTCCGTAAAGTCAGAGGAGATGCAATCCCTTTTCCATACCTCTTAGGTTTTTTTTGTTTGTTTGTTTTTGTCCTCTTGCTTATGTGCAGGGCAGTGCACAGGATATAAATCATTACATGAGCACAGCTAAAATTTGTCCCTCAACTACTTTAACGCACAATGCAAAATTGGCTTTGGATGGGCATCCTGCCATAATTCTTACCGAGGGGGAGAGAGTCAAGTTGAGTATCACACTATTGCAGTTGCAAGGAATGAAAAATTGAGCTGGCTTGCTA
Organism: Penelope pileata; assembly: GCA_013396635.1. NCBI lineage: Eukaryota > Metazoa > Chordata > Aves > Galliformes > Cracidae > Penelope > Penelope pileata. The sequence goes on along the minus strand of WBMW01001218.1, from coordinate 533,109 downwards.
TGATAGTGTAGTATGGACTATTAGCAAGTTTTAATCAGTGGATTCTTCTAGATACTGCTCTGTCTACAAGAACAATGGATTAAAACTTATCCCTTGCTGAAATCTTCAAAGACAGAGGATAAAATACAATATACGGTAAAAGACTGAAAAAAAAAAAAAGACTCATTTGCAAAGCCTTGGATGCACAGAAAATAAGGGAGGCAATATTACCACATATTAGTTGATAGTCTGTAACTTGCTGTATTTCACCTTCACAAAACTTGAAAATGGAGAGTAGGTGGGGTGGTATCTGCAGATCCAAACATGACTTATTTCTGTGAAAATCTACCCAAATTGCCTGCGTTCTGCCACAGTGTACTGACAACTCAGACAGGGCAATAAAGCAAAAAACAAATAGCATGTTTCATTTTAGCTTTGGTTTCTGAAACTACATGTAAACAGCTTACATTGTGTTTGCAGTTCTTCAGAAAAGTGAGCAGAAGAAACACTAAGGGCTTCATTCTTGGAGTTTGACAAGAGAGTTTTAATACCCTTCTGCCTGCATAACTTGCATATGTATTCTATCCTCATTTATCCATTTATTTATAAGCACTGTTTTTCTACCTAGAATAATATCCTCATTGAATACATCCTTTTTAAAGAATGATGAGACAGCCTGACAAAAAGCAGTGGCTTGGAGAAAACTTACTAGGCAAAATTATCTGCTGTAATACAATGTTTCAGCCTTACCTTTACTCAAGCTTCTGGAAATCTGTCAGTATTTTTAATGAACTTAGCAAGTCAAGGTCTTGTGCTTGTGTGAGATAAATGAAAATGAGCTGTAAGGTTTAACTGTCCAGTTCAAGTAGAGGAGTGTGAGGGAGAGAGTTAGTAGAAAATCTTCTTTGCTGTTGGGATAGTGACTTTTAATAAGAAGAAATAATTGCGTGCGATCAAAAAGAATGCAAGAATGAGAAAGAGGGGTCAGTAAAGATAGTTTTATGCTTAGAGTTAAGTTTGGAGAAGGTAAAGGGCTAAATGAGCATCGAGCTTATGTATAAAATGCCTCTTGACAGATGGTGCTCTGTTGCTGGAAGTGTGTGTAAAGATGCTATTAGACAACAGAACCCTTTTAAGAATCCCTACAGCAACATCAACAGTTCCTCAGTTTGTGGAGGAACACATCCATCACGTCTGAGCATCCCTTCAGCTGGAAGGGATTTAAGACGTATTTTTAAATTCAGATTTTGTGAACCAGCAGTAGATGTCTCTGAAATTAGATTAAGCATCAAATTGTACCACATATTTGACGTAATCAAGAATACTCACGAAGTCACTTGTGTGATTGCACTTATTGTTAGAATTCATCCCTGCTAGACACAGAGAAATAAAAGCTGCAAGGTTTGCTACACCTCCCAGGGCATTTCTAAGTCTCTCCTTCCCTGAGGAGAAGACTGCCCAGTTACTAGGTAAGGAATTCTTATTCAAAGCATTAGCCAGGGCTTTGGTGAAGATATAAGAGGGTTAATTATTGCCAGGCATTTAGAGGTCACATCAGACAACCCCTGGCTCTAGAGTTTGTCTGTCCTAGTATATGCTTTTTTGTATCCCTGTGTAGCATGCATGGTCTCAAGAGGTACAGAGGATAAGATTGAAACATTGATATATTTTTCATTTCTCCCCTGTATTATTGAATCCAGTTAGGACAGAGCACGTCTAGCCTGGTTGCATTTCAGTTTAATCAGTATTTTACCTTTATTTCCATTATCGTGGAAGGTCATTTATTAAAACAGCAGCAGTTGGGCTCCCAGCTGCCATGAGATCCCATAAGCAACAGCAATCATGTTCTCCCATGGCCTCCTCCTCTCCTTTGTCAGAGAGGGTATTTTCAGCCCTGCTCACATAGAAATACTGTTGTGCTTCCCCTTGTGAAAGATAATGATTTTCAAAAAGAATTCGTGATTTCAAGAGAAACCTTTTAGTTATGTGTGCTCCACACACACACTGTCTGGAAAAAAACGTGCAATAATTTCATTGTGAGTTAACTTGTTGACTTCATGTCATTGGATACTGAGAGAAACAGTTGAGCTATTTTTAAAAGGAAATGTTAGCCAATCCTGTAAACACCACCTGCAAGAACCAGCAGAGAAGTTCAAGGTTCCCAAAACTTAGGCTGCGGGAATAGATGATTGAATTTTGTTAGAGGAGAAATTTACTTCTCAGAAACCTGCCAGTTTACCTTTCTGTCTTCCTCTACTCCCACGTCTTCTTTATTCATGCTTTTAAAACAGGTACTTTAGGTCAAAGTCTAGAGGCAGAATCTCTGGTGTAGTGAGACCATTGCTTTCTGCAGGTATCGGAAAGTGCTGTAATAACTGGAAGTGCTTCAAAGCATGTTTTGCAATAAATTCACCAGTCCTAGAGAAAGGAAATCACTGTCACTATCCAGAGTTTGTTTCCAATTCAACTGAATAGCTTTAATCTCATTCTAGTAAATAACTGCTATGAAGAATAAGAAAGGAAGGGAAAGAAAAACAGATACAAATGAAAGGTTTTCTTACTGGTGTTATGGACTTAGATTACAGCAGATGTTTCCAGCAGCGGAAGCACCAAGTTTGTATTTAGGCTGGTAATCTGAGTGCCCTCTATTTCTCTCTCCTGAACAATTAAGACATGAGCTAATCTGGCAGCTCTATGCCTGCCGTTGCAGGCACTCACGCCTGCAAACTGTGCTTTGTGCAGCCAGCAGCGTGCTGGCAGGAACAGCTGCTTCATGACGGACCTTAACCAGCCCTGCTCTGTGCTCCTGACACAGCGGCTGATGGGTGTCACAACTCAGAAATGCCCTGCTCAGCTGAAATTGGGCAGAGCCTACCACATAAGTAACAGCTCCACGCTGGGCCACATGGGAAGATAAATGCTTTAAGAGTAAGTTTAAGGAGAGCAGATGATTGCATAGTGCAATAAGTACACCTAAAGGTACTGTTGTACTGTGTGCTTAGGGACAGCTGGACAAGCTCCCACCTCTCGAGTCAGACACACAAGTCTTATTTGATGGTTATATGTATTTTTGTAATTGCAGTAGCTTTGACATGTGCTTTATAGACTTTTTTTTTTTTTTTTGGACATAATGCAGTACTGAGGACAATGAAAGACTCAACTGCAGTTATTTGCCTTTCATTGTAAATTCTGCCATATGACAAGCCAAGAATTTTGTGTGCTTGCTCAGCAGGCTCCTTACCTCTTCTGTCTCCAGTGAGAGAGAGAGAACATTTACCAAAGCTGAATGAACAAAGTCTGCAGACACTTGCTTCAATTTGCTTTAGCCTTTCAGTGTGTACAAGTAATGTTCATTAAATAGCAAAGGCTCAATCACACATACGTGATGAAGCTTACAAGGAGCTCTGAATGACTAGGGAAACTCCACTGACAAAGAAAGGATCGGAGTTTGCAAGCTACACTTCATTCTGCTGCTAGCTCTTGATGAATTTGAACTACCTTGTGGCAGGGAGAGACAGGCAGACAACTAAAGGTGGCAACCTCATAATTCTGACTTTATCAACTTTTCAGTAACTAACTTGCATTTCTGTGCAGCTGAAAGAGGATTGAGGCAAAAAACTATTCCGGCAAAATGATTATCTTCCTTTACAGTCCAACAATCCTAAACCATTTTGGCCCCGTCCTGCACATTTTCACTGAGCCTGAACTTCTTAGTCTTCTGAAATCAGAACACCCTGGACATCTACCACTTGAGCTAAGTGTCTCAAGTGTTTATTTCTGAAAGAGATCTGCTGTTGATTTAACAGAAGATTCCTCTAGGATGAGATCCATTTTAGGAGAAATCCACTTAGTTGCACCAAGCACCAAAACATCTGTTTGTATGGCCATATTCCGTCAAAGTAACCCACCCCTCCCAGATGATTGCCAGTTCTGGCAGTGGCAAAATCAGTAAATCTAAAGAAAAGCAGCAGTAGGTTAGTCTCCAGAGCAGTCATGAAATGGTAGAGTAGTACTTGTGATGACACTATAATATTTTTTGCTTCAGTACTGACAGCCTAGAATTCAGTTGTTGGCTGTCACAATTTGCTGTATGTAATTATTTCATTCTCTTGAAAAGAGAATTGAGAGGAAATGCCAATTACTTGTCTTCCAAGTAGGAGGTTGTGGGATCTTAATCACTAACAAAGAATGAGGATTATACAGAAACAGGAAAGCTGAAGCAATATATTTTACAGATCTGCCATCCCATATACTTTCCACAAGAGCCAAGACAGAAGAATAAATCACTTCACAATTGCAGAAAGAAAGAAATCTCTAAGGGTACTGCTTCTTCAATCCATGGAAAGAGAAATGCTTTCTCTCTTACTTTGAGCAAATGATAGAGCTAGTGTTTCCTTGTTTCCTGGGCACCTTAAGGACATGAACCTGCATGGTCTCTGCTATGTGGTGCTTGGCCTTCAGTGCTCCAAGCATAATGCCCAGGAGCACACTCAATGGAGCTGGAATATAGACAAGATTTCTGTGCAGCTAAAGTAGTCTAGCAGGTTCTGCTGAACCAGTGCAGTTCAAAATTGGCCAAATTTTGGTCTATTTTAATTGCTCTTTTGATGGATTAAACTCTGCTAAATTGCTCAAGTTTTCACCAAATTCTACGTAAGTTTTTTCAGCATGAGAAGTTTGAGGAAAATAGTTCAAAAATCTACAAACCTCATCAATTTTCCTTATTCTTGCAATTGGCGAAAGTGTTCTTGGTTGGATTATTTTTTCTTTCAGTTTGAGTCTTTGCCTAGACTGCATTTGTTAAGGGAAAAAATAGACTTACACTAAATACAGGATCTTGTATTTGGGAGTGTTAGGCAACCGTATGGAAAAAGTACCACTTAAAAGAACTACTTATAATAAATGGAAAAATGACAGGGCAATAGCCCAGCTTTATATGTGATGTATGAACTTAGAAACACAAAAGAAACAAATTACTGAAAAGTACTATTCTTCTGTATGGTAAATTGTATCTTTCTGAAGGCAATAATAGTAGAAGAGGAAGGGTGAAAATTGAAAGGCAAGTGGAGCTAAATTATTTCTTGTAGTGAGGTGAAATATAGGTGAATTATTGACAAGATCTTTGGTGAAAGACAGCAGCAAAGTGGTACAAAGCAATGATACTATAAAGCCTACTGAAAAGGAAGGGGAAATCTGGGAGAATGGAAGTTGACTGAAGCTAGGAGTGTGGGCCCCGAGGGAAGGAGAGGTGATCACGGATCTTTTGATGCACTTTCGATTGCATGCTAACATTCAGTTGCAAGTGGCTTCCACATCTGCTCTTATGGCAGCCCTGAGCAGTCTTAAATTGAACCCAAAATGTGTCTTTCCGACCTGGATCTGTGTGTACTCTCTGGAGCCTGGTACAAAGATGTGATCAGGGAAACAGTGGCAATATCTGTTTCAGGACAGAGCTGTGAGGAATGCTTCAGCAGAGACAGAGTGAATGCTAATAAAAAAGCAATATGCCAGAGTTGCCAGACTGACAGGCATGGGACCTGTGTAGATTAAATTTGCTGTGTGCATACAAACAAGTCTTAGAAGAGTCTTTGCAGAGATTTAATTTATAAACATGAGAAAATGTGATTTTATGAAATACATAGCTGATAGTAAATCAGCTTGTTTTTTACTTTGGGGGTATAATGCAGGAGAAGAAAGAACCAGTAGCCACAACTATTTCTGTGAGAAATGAAGAACAAAAGAACGAGCACTGCTGCAGATACTGTATCACTTGCGATTAAGGCAAATATTCATTGCATCTATGTATGTGTGATATTAGTTTGTATCATCCCCAGCGCTTTCTGCCACTTAAAAGTAATCAAAATGGAATTTGGTGAAAAAAAGATAGCTATTCCACAGGGCGTTTTGAAGAGAGAGAGAGTCAGCCTTCTCCCAGTCTTATATGTCTCAGTTTATGTTTCTGTTTTATTTGTCTACACTCATAGGTTTAGAAACAGAAACAGCTTTTGAAAGAAAATGAGTCCCTGGCCTCCCTGCAAAGAAGACCTGAAGACAAATGAACTCAAACTGGAGCTAGCCATACTTCTGTAACAATCACAAATGCTGCCTATCTTTATGGTAAAATAGCATTTCCCTCTCAGGGAAACCTGAATAAAAAGCTTGCATGCTGTTTTGAGAGCAAAGGATTCCCATTGCAAGTTTTTCTTCAAATAGATTTTGGCCAATTGATTAGCATTAGCCAGAGTATACCAGGGAGGTCGTAATGCAGGGGAGCAGCTCAGACTTGTTGATTCTGCTTCTGTCCTGTGCCCCTGCAAGCACTGCTTACCTAAAAAAGGCCAGGAAAGTCAATGGCTAAGGTCCCCCACAGGGAATGGGATCCTCCACTGCAGTCAGTGGGAACAGCAGCAGTGTAGATCTCCTTCCCGCAGGTGTCAGTGACACATGTTCAGGGGACACTTGCTCTGGAATGCATCCTGAAGGGCTTCCCACTGTCATGGTTCATGGCTCTCTTGGCTTCAGGATAAGAGTTCTCCACCTCCCTGGGATAATGACCATCTGTAGCAACCCATTCACCCCTCCGGAGTGCCAATATTCTGTCACTTTGTCCAGTGTTTCAAATGAGGCACATTTTGGCTTCAAGAAGTCTGGTTTATTTCCCATGATTGTCTTCTGCAGTCTCCTGATTTGTTGGTGTATTTTTGTTCGTTTGTTAAGGGTTTTATTTATTTAGTTAGTTTAATTTTTTGTATTATCCTCTGCCTTATTGTGCTGGTTATTGTGTATGAATCTACATGCAGGCACTAAGTGCCCTCAGGTAGCGTGCTGTAGCTAGTTTCCCAGCATTAGAGCATTAGTTCGTGCAGTGGGAAGATTTTTCATTTTTCACTGCGTTCACTGTGCCACTGCTGCCCTAGTTATTTGTGTGCCTCCTGACTGCCTGCTAAAAAGTTCTGTTCCCTTGTGTACCTCCAGTCGAGTGAAAGCAGTGAGTGCTCGAAAATTATGTTATTTTGGATTCAGAGTCTTTATTTAAACTTCTCCCAGGACACACTTTCATACAGCCTTGACATTGGGAAGTGAGTGGATAGTGTCAACAAGTAAAACCGAGAGCCTGAGGGTGGTCACGGAGTTGCAGGCATTCAGATAAGAGTTGGAGTCTTGCAAAAATGCTTGTTCTTGCTTTTCATTTCTAGGCCGTGTTCTCCTTACCTAAGTAGGCAGAGTAAATTTGATTGAAATTTTCATACGCTAACTTCTTTTTTAAGATAAAGCCATGATACATGCCCTGCATTTCCAGAGGGTTTGTCTTTTATTGATTGATTGATTGATTGATTGATTGATTGATTTTTGTGTTACGAAGCAGCAAGAGATAAAAAACCTTCAACTTTAATTTCAGGGCAGCTCCAGTACTCACCCAAGAACAGACCCCACACCTCTGGAGTGTCGAGGTGTTCCTGTCTCCAAGCAATTGCCTCCTCTTCCTTCCCAGAGTTGGGTCTGTGGCCTGCTGCTGGCGGTTCTTGGCGGTTCTGTGGACTGAGCTGATCTGGGCACATGTGGTGTGGGCAGGGATGAGCCAAGCAGGTGGCATGGCTGCTCCCTGAAACAGGCCTCAGGGAGAGCAGAGAGGAGGTATTCTGATAGTGGGCTAATGTGAGTTCACTTCACATGGCCCGTCAGTCCTCTGACACATGATCAACAACAAAGGCACAAAACAATGAACACTCATCAGTCCCCATTTTCTACCTACAAGGTCAGACTCCTCCTACCTCCTCAGGGCAATCTCTTCATATGCTGTTTGGGCAACCTGCTTGAGCCAGAATAAATGTCTGAGAGCCATTTTTACCCCCCGTTTCTCCCACCTCTGTGTCTACGTCTGTGGAAGTCTTAGTTGCAGTACACTAGCTGTTTCCCTCTAATTGCTTACCTTTGACTCCTGACTTTATGAGGCACAGAGTTACACACATGATACTGCTAAGGTAGCACTGATACAGTAGTCTGATTATTCCATGCTGAGGGGGCATTGGATCTGTCACATGCCATTTTGGCCACGTAGTTCATGCAGGTGTGACTGGGCAATGCAGAACTGCCAGAGACAACTGGTAAATTTGATACTGAAGACTTCAGTGTGACAGGATTTACTAAATGAAAACTCTGCCAACAGTTATCAAGAGAGGGATTACTGGACACTGGAGAAGGACTGTCCCCTAAGTCAGCTTGTTCTTTAAGCAAATATTTTGGCTCTCTTCCACATTCTTAGGAGAGGTCAGGTTGCAAGAAGAGGAGCGTCCTGTAAATGTTTTCTGAACCATTTTGTGGGAGGATCATGTGAGATGCTATCAATCTGTATAGAACCAGCCTAAGAGACAAAATTTTTGGCAACAGAGCTTTGGAGCTGTTGACTGGAACAAAACCTTCTCTGCCAACATTAACGAATAGTGCTAAAAGCTCATGCAAAACAGGACAAGCTAGACCTTTGACATCTTTCTTGCAATTGTTGCTTTTTAAATCATTGTCTTTTCATGCAGAAGATTGTTTTATTCATCCATTATGCATTTCCTGGAAATTTGATAAAGGTCACATGTGTTCCTTCTAAGAAGATAAAACCAGTAGCAGTACACAATTTTGAAGATGTGGTTACTGGCCTGAATTGTCATTAAGTGTATTATTTGGTGTTCTTCTGACTTGAATCTTTTGGAGGAGAATTTAAAAATGCCAGTCCTCTTTGATTTTAGTGAACATTACAGGCAGCACACATTTTTCATTAAAAAGAGCTCAAGGTGTTGTTTCCATGTCCTCTAGCAAAGGTCTCATATTTCTAGTGATACCATCATGTGTTATACAAGGCATTGCATAGAAGTAGCTGTGAATCTGGTTGCCTACCTTTTGAAGAAGTGTTTTAGGAATATGTTTTAGGAATATTTAGGAATATTAACTCGTTGACCAACGAGTTAATATGCTTACCAGATAGTGATCAGCGTGGAAGTTTGGTTTTCGTTGTTGTTGTTGTTGTTTTGTGTTTCTAAAAGAGGAGTGAGCAGTGTCAGTGGCTTTGTTCTAATTGCTTGAAGGAAAGCAATTTGCAGTGGTGTTTTTACCAACCAACGTACTAGGTTAGCTGTTCATTAAAAACTCAGGACAATGTGCCATCACCAATCATCTTTTTTCTAGCATGTGGATTTCATAGCTCTCAAGATTGGTGTGAATAAGTCAGTTGAAAATAGAATGACATCTGAAATATGTGTTATTGAGCTAACTTCTTGTATAAGTATTGTCATTACTGTTTTTACCACCTAGTTCTGTGATTCTTTTCATAAGCCACCTAGATCTTTGCAGAGATATGCTCTGTTGTGGAACACAGATGCTACTGATTGATTTTTATTACTATTTTTTTTGTGTACAAGAAGTGTACAAAATGAAGACATAAAAAAACCCTGGAGACCTTGCCCTGGTTTATATTTTTCTTCTTTTGTGAGAGATTTAATTGAAAATATAACAGGAAATTAGACTGGAACTTTATCAACTGTCTGTATCTTTCATATAGTACCCCAAACTGACTCTTTCAAGTATCTGGAATTTCTTGTGGATTTAAGGATATCAAATATGATATCTGAGCTTCAGTGGCAAAAATAGGCTAGTTCCTATAGAGCGTTTGGAAGTTGAGGGTGAAGAAGGTTTTGTATTGTTATCTTAAAGGAAAAATGGAAAATGAAAATTACAGTAGCTAAACCCTCTGTACACAGCTCTTTTGACTGTTCATTTCTTAAGGATCTTTCCAAAGAAGCATTTAGAAGCATTGCTTTTTCAGGGGTAGCCTCTAGAGTATTTCATCATGTCAGCTGACTGTTTCACAGGAGTATAAATCAATGGCAACAAACCTCTTACAAAGTCCCTTTTGGATTTTGCCAGCTTACATTACGCGGTACACAGTGTGTGTCTGGGGAAAATTACTCTAAAGTATCTACTTGGGTGTCATTTATTGGTACAAAAGAGATCAGAGTTCAGCCTGTAAAACCAGAGGGGAGGAGAAAGAGAAGTACTCAAGTCTTTCTGTCCATCCTACTTAGGTGGAACATTCAGGTAGTAAGGGCCAAGGTCACATGCAACTAGTTTCACTGCCTTGAGCACTGTGCTCTGCAAAGGATTGCATCTGTCTCTATGGTGGGATCATCATGCAGTGCCAGCTGACAATGCAATTTCTTCAAGCCACGCTTATCCCAGGGACCTTGTCAGGAATGGATTGTCTTCCTCCTGACTGATATTCAGTAGATGTCGAAACCAGGAAAGAAGCACTTGTACTTTTGAAACTGTGCTGAAAAAGCAACTCAGCTGTTTACATGTGACTGGAAGCTTTTAAACCAGACAATGTGAAATTGGTTAGCAGTTTCTTTTTATATTGAAGCCACTGGAAACGTTTCAATGAGGACAGAAGAAGAGAAAGGAAAAAGCTATAAGGAAGGAACCTTCTATATGGCATAATCTAAGACTATGTCCCTGTTACTGGCAATGGCAACAGGGAGGTATAGCAACTTAAGGTTAAGTTTAAATGAACAGATGATAACTCTATATACCTTGATACCAAATGCAAAATCATTACAACTGTCATCACAAAAGGCAGCTAAACTTAACTATTCATTTCACAAGCAACAGTCTTTTCCACAAACTGTTTGACTGCAGTTTTATGTGCCCACTAATGCATTTGACATCAGATTTAATATCATTTGAACTCTTATCAGTCCAATAGAGGGAATTATCTATACTGCAGAAAAGCTTGTACGTAGCAGCTGCAGATACTCAGTACCTCGAAGAGGATATTTTTAGGAGGGAACAAATTTTAACAAGACAGATGAAAACATTGGAATCATATGTGTTCAGGACAGCACATTACAAGAGAGATTTGGCAGATATCAAGGATGGAGAAGTTTGTGTTTTCTACAGATTTTAGTATGCTGATGGTGCAGCTTTAGTTTCAGCAATTAAGTACATCTTACAGAGAAAGAGTGGATAAGAACATTAGGAGAAACGCTAATTTCTTCTGTATAAATGTGGGGTTTTTTGAAGTCAATGGGAATTTCTTGCTTGTAGGGTCTTTGCAAAAAAAGAAAGAAAATAGCAAAAGACTGCAACAGGAAAACAATGCTTGCATTTGAAATGGAAGAAGTTCACCCTCCTTACCTGATAATACTTTGTCTGTGGTTTGTTCATTCAGAAAACACAGTATTAGAAGCACTGTGGAAGTGGATAGACTGAGATTTGCAGTGTGGGTTGGAGAGATGTTCCTGGTTAGCCAAATTGCCACAGCCCTGTCAGCACAAATCAGTTGTAACCCATAGGAGCTAAATACTTGTGAAAACAAGTCATATTTCATCCTTCATGCTTTTTGAATCTAATCCTATTTTAACAGTTTTCTGCATACATAAGATGATTGATGTTGTCACACTCCATATAAAATTTATCATTCTGACATTAGTATTCAATAGTTTAAAATCATTTTTCTGCAAGCTGGAATCTGAAACAATGTTACACATTTTTTTCTGTGGTTCACCTTAGCTATAAGAATAATCCATCTAATTTTCAGTGACATTTCCTGAATATAGACCTAGAAAGAATTGGTAGGTTATTTGAACCTGAATGTGCACATACATGTGCTGTATTTATTTTTAAATATACTACAAAGCGATAGAGATGAATATAGGATCAGAACCTTGTGAAATAATAGAATCAGAGAAACATCTAGGCTTGAAGACCTTCAGGATCAACCATTGGCTTCACCTTCCAAGTCCCATCACTAAATCACACCCCTTAACTCCACTTCCACACATCTCTTAAATACCCCCAGGAATGGGGACCCCGCCAGTGCCCAGGGCAGCCCATTCCAATGCTTGACCACCCTCTCTGTGAAGAAATTCTTCCTAATATCCAATCTCAACCTAAATCTAAACACAAGAAAGGAGAACGGATATGTTTAGTTACGTGCATATTTGACCTAGTTTCATCATAAGCATCATGGGATAGTACCAGTTACTGAGAATAATTGAATGTAGTGGAATGTAGTGGAAAGCTCATTACACTGAAAAAACTCTTAGCTCCTAAATTTCAGCATACAATAATGTCAGAGTTTTTTACCTGTGCAGATACCTATAAGGATCGTGCATTGTTCAGTTCAGGCCTTAGGCCTCAAAGTGGCATTTAAATGGTCCTATATCATCCATGATTATTTGCAGGTCCTAAAATTACTGTAAAAAGGAAAAAAAAAAAAAAAACTGAACTTGGTACTACAGGAATTCCATTGTACACTTCAGAAGTAGATATCTACCTTAGTTCCTAATGTACGATTTATCTTCAAATGTGTATGACTTGAAGTTACAGTCCATATGAAATTATGAAGTCACCTGTGTCACATATCACTTACTGCTGCTGAACTCAAAGAAATGAGAGTCAACTCAGGGTGAAAACAGCAAGAGCTGAACTTGTTCTTTCCGACACAGGCTTCAGGAGATTGTTTCAATATGCTTCCACGTGTGCTGCATTATTTTGTCTGTGTTTTTGTATTTCAACAGGCCTTGAATAGGGGCATCGCTGCTGTTAAAGAAGATGCTGTGGAAATGCTGGCCAGCTATGGGCTGGCATACTCCCTGATGAAGTTCTTCACCGGTCCAATGAGTGACTTCAAAAATGTAGGCCTGGTGTTTGTGAACAGCAAGAGAGACAGGACCAAAGCAGTTTTGTGCATGGTTGTAGCTGGAGCTGTAGCTGCTGTATTCCATACCTTAATAGGTAAGGTCATTTCACATCTAATTAACACATCTTTTAATTTACTTCCCTTGGTTGGCCTTTAAACTTTTATCTGTTGTCTTTAGTTTTTATTTGTAAATTCAAGGGAATGTGGAAAAGAGACGGACTCTTGGACTGGTATCATGCCCAAGATATGCAATTTTTAATAATATTTAAGCAGGTTGTTAAGTTCAGATTCCACCTCCAGGGCTCACCTGTGTGGCTGCTCAACTTGCAAGCAAAACTCTGGCAAGGTTGACAGACTGCATAAAGCAGATTGCTCAGACTTACTATTAGGTAGTGACAATCAACTAGCAGTGTCTGCCTGAATGGGTCTGGTACATCACTTTGTAGCAGGACTTCAAGATGTTTTAGGTAGAGCTCTTTGTCAGATCTTGGTGGCATTTTTAGTGTGTTCACTTCGTACTGGTCTCTTTTCTACTTATCATTCAGAAAAAAACTCTAAGCCAGTAGGTGCCAGCAACCTCATTAAAATATCAGGTATTACTACTGCTAGTTTTCATCCACTTCTGTCAAGCAATTAATTTGTGAGAGATGAAGTAGTTGCTAAGAGTACTTAAGGCTGAGGTCAACTCCTTGAGTGTACTCTGAAGTCAGGAAAATACATAAGCAGTCCTGAACTGAACATAAAAAGTAAAGCAACTGCAGGATTTGCCAGTTCCTGAGAGCCTGGAGAAATGTCATATCAACCCAAGCATCAATCAGGATGTCATGATTTGGCCAAAACAATGTGACAAAGAACCACAACAACAAAAAGCCATGTGACCTGGAAGACTTCATCCTCTCCAAGAACTGCACCAGATTGTCTGCACCTCATGGCTCATTCCACGGAGCTGCAACCTCTGTAGCTCAGCAACAAGGAATAGAAGATGCTGGAGGAAGAAGCAGAGAGTGCATTGCATTCAACAGGTACAATCCTCAAAGCCGGGAGCTCTGAGGAGGGGGAGCAGGGAGGTAAAGGAACAGCCTGTGGAGGCATGTTTAAGTAGACAGGCAGTAAGGTTGAGCAGGTTGGCCAACGGTAGGGGGTGATTCTGTCACGTGGATGGGAAAAGCGAGTGTGATGGCAATTTCCAAAACTGCTGTAAAATTATGGAGTGGTTTGGAAGTGGGGCAACATTCATTGTCAGACACTGTGTCTGAAGATCAGGAAGTGCTCAGCGTATAGTTTCTGCCTGGACAGAGCAGGTAAATATGAAGGCCCTGTGCTCTTACCCTTTAACAGGGTGCAAGCTATAATTAATGGCCCTATATGCCTTCCAAGGACTCCAGTTTGTTCCACCAACATGACTCATTCCACCACTGATACAGCAGCCCCGTACCATTTATTTTCACTCTATGTTACAGTCATAATAAATGCTTGCAATAAGAACTTACCAGCCACAGCAAGTCCATGGCAGGGTTAAGCTATTGCTAATTTTCTAAGGTGAACCCGTGCATTCAAGTTAATTTATTTTACCAGTACCAACTGATCACTTCCTCAATATGTTTACAAATGAGGCTGTTTCAGTGAGTCAGTCTTAAGAACTTTGGGCCACTTGTAAGTTTGGTTTTTTGATTTCTTTGTTTGGAATGTTTCTTCAGCCCCCAGAGCTGCTATTCTACTTGCACACTTGTTTTCCCGCCAATCCTGGTCAAAGTTTTTGGCTTAGCCAGCTGGAATAAAGAAATATCTTCTAGTCATTCAAAATTTCATTTTACACTACTATAGATTTTAGGAACATTTAAAGTATAAGTATCAAATTTCCAGGTGAAAGACATAGCTGAATTTTCCATGTGGGACTTTTTATTGAAGAGAGCTGTTTGGGCAGACATTTGAAAACATGCCAGATAAGTCTTTTGGTTTTGCCTGAAAATAGAGCCCTGCTGAGTTCAGAACCTCTGAAATGCCCTTTGTGCAAATATTAAAAAATAAATAAAATATGACAACTGTACTTTCCATGCCTTAAAGCTGTTAGTTAAAGGGCTTTGCACAATCTTTCGGCTGCTTATGGCAGCAGAATGCAAAATATTTTTTAGTATTTTAACTTGCCTATGCCTGAAAATATGCAAAGGCCACAGCAGAGACTGGCAGAGCGCCCAAGAGAATGGAGTTAGTCAGATTCTAGCACCAATTGCCTGGGTGATGTTGCCAAGTTTTGTGTTTCAAGTTTCCTTTGAACATGTTTCAAATCCTGATTATTATTTTCTGATGCACAGTTGCACAGCTTTTCTAGCAGAAGGAGGAGAAGGAGTCCAGTGGCAAACAGATAACCTCCTAGGACCTGGAACTACTCCCCAACAGCTGCAAGCCTGTTACAGACTATCTATAGGAGGCAAAAATTCAGGTTACTGATGCTCAGCAGATGAAAAACTGAAGCAAAAACCACTCAGGAGACAGAATTTCTTTTACATGCCATATGTATGGGGCTAAGGAAGATGGCATGACTGCCTGCCGAGAACTGCTGAAGCCCAGGAGAAGGAGCAGGGAAGAAAAAACCCAATGAAGCAAGGAGTACAGAAATTCAGAAGGAGGAAAACACAAGGTTGTAGAAACACAGTGACCACAATGAATCACCATGTTTCCAACTGTGATAAAGACTCTTTGCAGTTTGTACACATAGCTCCTCACAAACAGCAGCCTCTACTGCTAAAATATCAGAACAGACCATTTCACCCAAGTAACTTCATTACTTCAGCTCCAGCTCCTGACTGCTGCTCCCCCATAGAGGCTAACACAGTCCTCTGTGGGAGTCACTGTCTGAGCCAAACCACCCAAACTCACTGTTGCAACCTTTGGGTCCCTAAGTCATCACTGCATCACATTCCCATGAGCCATCCACAACATCCTCACGAGCAGTTCCTATCATTCTCCTGTGCAGGCAGCAGTAAGAACCAAGAAACTAATTGACTTGACCAAAGAGAACTGAAATATTATATCATCATATTCTCTTCCCACTTTAAGTGCTGCTGTAAACCTTGGTCAGTACATTATTCCTGCCTTTGCTGTTTCAGTTGTGATCTGGAAATAGAAGATGGCATGCTGCCTTCCTTCCCTTGTGCTATTTTGGGAGCAGCTATTGCCAGCAGTTAAGAGTTTCCTTGTAGGAAGGAGGCTAAAGCATCTATTTATTTCAGAGATTGGCTTTTGAGTGGGAATATCAGGCTGCAAGAGAAGCAATTCAAGATGATAAGCTTGTGTATGCATATTTTTGGCATCTTAATAAATTACCAACTTGACAGAGAGGGAATAGAGCATTCATTTATAGAACATTATGGTCCATAATGCATTTCATAGGTGTTACTGTTAAGTCCTCCATACTAAGTGAGGCCTTTCAGCACAGGTGTCATGAAGGATATACACATTTTCTTTGGCAAGAAAACAGCACTGTTCAGCCCTTCACTAATTTGCTGAGAAAAGGTGTACAGCAAAAGTTTATTTCCTTTTGCTTGTTAATTCTACTTTCCATAGCTCTCTGAGGTCCTAGAAATGGCAAGAAGTTACTTTGGGGAAACATCCCCCTTGCTTAAGTAGACACCCTTGACAGGTGCCTACTACACCTGACAAAAATTCTGTGATGGATCATTTGGCATCACCAGGAAAAAAAAAGGTTGGAACTTTTTGGTAACACAGCAAACACAGCAGAGTGGCTGTCTATTAAGTGTTGTTTTGTTCCAATTTATTACTGATCTGCTAGCAGGCATGGGCCCCTCCCTGCACAGATTGCACAGGTGAAAACTTTATCAGTTGCTAGTAATTTTTTTGAACCTGCATGCATTGTCACTGCATATACATGAAAAATCTGCATGAGAAGTGAGGCATAAGTGTAATTCAACTGCCTCCAGTACTGGAATTTTTCCATAACTAGGCATCATAGTAGGGCTTATGCCAAACTGAACTATTTTTTCCAGTCAGTCTTGTTCTAACATGGCCACTGCACTGATTTGTACTAAACGTTTTGCCCAGGAAAAAGGTGATAGCACAGGAATACGAACTGGAACATAAACCAGACTTACTTTTTGTTCTTTGTCTATTGAGAGATGATCAAATGTTATTTATTAAAAATGTTTCCTGCTTTAGTGTCTTCAGGTAGCCATTGCTGAAGCAGTAACTTTCTTCCCCACCTGACCCCACCCTTTTTTCAGCAACAGGGGCAGTTTCTTATCAGCAGAGTGTTCAGAGCAAAGAAAGAATGAAGAAAACCTGTGACCACCGCATTTGTTGATTTTAGAATAGTAATCATTTTTTAGTTAAAACAGGCTAATTTTGAGACTTGTGAGATATTAGCCTACTCAGATGTATTCCAGTGATCTTTGGACATTGGCAGGTTTGGAAAAAGCAACTAATTCCATTTTGCAACTACAGCTGATCACAGAAGGTAACAATTGCAATTATCAGTCTGCACTGAGATGTTCCTGAGCAAGCTTGTTTTGTTATTCATTTGTTGCTATCAGCAGAAGGGAAGTGCAGAGCCCAAGACACTGATCATTTGGGCTTTCATGTAGGGGACCCAAGTTTTTGCTTCTGCTTTAAGTCAGGCTAATCAAAGACATAAAGAAACCCATGTAACCTGTGTCATCTCCAAATGAAGACTTACCATTAAAATTTCATATTTTATCAAATTTTTATTTACCTATCAGCCCAAATCATTTAGCCAGTTTTGGCCCTATGAGACATCTTTCTGATTAACAGCAGAATCGATTTTTAACCCAAAAACATCATTGGATTTCTTTTTCCTTCAGTAAAACAAATATTGACATTTGCAGCTCTGTGTCTGGAAGTAAGCAGTATCACATCCTTTGAGGGTTTCTTTTTGTTTTCCTTATGATGTAAGTATAACATGCTGGATGGTAGACAGCCCCAAAATGACTACAGTGCAGCTTTTTGTTCGAGACTGCTGGCGTCATTAAGAGTGAGTTCACTTGTTTCAAGGATGTCTGAAGTTTATGTGATAATAATCAGCTCATTACAGAAATCAGTGTAGAGAAGGGGAGATCCAGTTAGGTGCACAGTATTTCAGTGTCATTTTGGAAGCTTCTGGATCTTAAGATGCAACTAAGAAAGACAAAAGCAAGAGTTCCTGCTTAAAGGCCATTGTATCAGAAGCAAAAGTGATCTATAGACATAAAAATAAATGAGTTGTTACAGGAGAGCAAACAGGCGGCTTGTCCTGGAGTTGGACTTCTCTGTTTTGGTTGAAATGATGAAAGGAATGGGAAGAGCCATCTGCTTTAGATTCATGTAATACTCTTCAGCTCAGTTGTCTGTTATTAATTTTGTACCATGCTTCATAATAAGTGTGTAAGGTTGGCCAAGGTTAAGCTCTAATTGCATCAGTGGTTGCTTTAGTCACAGCTCGGAGACATATGCCTGTGTATTGTCAGCAAACCTCAGCTTTCTGAGTCCTTCTTTCTGAGCATGGAAACATTCACTGACATCAGCAAAAGTGATCGTGTGCTTTCACTGAGAAGTAGAAGAAAATAGTTGACTATTTCAAAACTAGCTTTTAAGCTTAGCTTAGCCACTTTTATTTTGAAATCAAAGTCATAATAAAAAGTGTGGTTAGATTTCTTTTGGGTGGAGGAGAGGAGGAGGAATCTTAAAGCTTACTAAGCACAGTGCTGATATCCCTAGAAATCCTTAGAAGTTGGTGCTGTGGGTTGTGGTAGTGTAAGACCCTCAAGAGTGCCCTGCCAATAGACTATGCTCGTGGTGAATTGGGTGTTCCTAGAAGTGAGAGTAAGTCAGCCTCTGACCCTGCTAATTCCCTGAAATGTAATGTTTATTTACATTTTTAAAAAATAAGTAAAACGTATCAACAGCTTTTAGAGCCAAAGAAAGTTTTTTATTACTCATTTTCTAAACACTTTAAGTCTCCTTTAAAGTAAGAGAGAAGACCAGAGAGCAAAGTGCGTAGTGAACACGAGTGTTGACTCCTGTGGCATGATGTATTCCCATCATTGCACTGACGGAGGCCCCTCTACACAAGCAGGCTCCTCAGCATCTAGGCTCAGATTCTGTTAGTCCCTGTATGGGGAATAAAACTGGTGTGTTTCCTGCAACAGTTTTTAAGTTTTTGTGCAGGAGAAGTTTAAAGCAACTTCAGCAGAACCTAAGAGTCAGTGAATCTGACCTCGATGAATCTCACCCTTATAGGCAGCCTGCCTCACATGCCTTCCAAACTTGTTCTTATTTATTCAGATAAGTTAATTAGGAAACATTGATGTGCTGTGCTGCCACAAAAGCAGCTTTTTACAAGGAGTTACCATACGAAAATCCATTCACAACAGTTTTCAAAATACTGAGTGAAAATTTGTGTATGGATATTCATGCAAAAATAAGAAGGGGCTGTGGTTTATGTGTGACTAGACTTAGAAGCAAGTAAATGAGTGCGTAAGGAACTAAGCTGGCCTCCCTGAACTCAGAAAAGGTTAGAGTCCTGTTCTAAAGTCCTCTCCCAATGCCTTTTGAAAGGAAGCAAGTCCAGTTGTTGGGGAATGGCTCAGAAGGAAAGCTCACCAACTCGAGGATTGCTGAGTGAAGTGAGAGACTGCGAGCCCAACAATAGTTGACAGGAATCAGCACAGGGAAACAGAGAGACTTTACCATTTTAACATATTTGGGGCAGTCCTGTCTGAATTGAGGCTCACGTTTGTTCACAGTGTTGTCAGACTACTTCCTTTTATTTGCTCCCTTGTTTACGCTCCCTTGTTCTGACTTTAAAGAGCCTTTTCAGTCCTGTAAACCATTTAGCTGCTGTATACCTGAACCATCACAAAGCAATGATGACTTAAACTCTTCTTTAGTTGCTTCCAAACACTGTTTAGGAGTTATGAGAGTTATTATAGGCTAAAATGACTGAATTGTGCAACTAGTGCTAGCATTTGTGGATCCAAAGATGTGACCTACTTGCATGAAAAGGATGACTTTCCTGAAATAGTCTGCATAATAAAGGCCTGTACAATGGCAATTGTTATAAATTGAAAAACAGGAAAACGTTCACATTGTAAATCTTTATCTTAGGAGGGACACAGAAGAGAACTGAGGTAAGACTACCCAGGTAGAGGTAATTTTGCCATTACTTGTGTTGGGAGTTTGACTTTACAACACAATCATTCTTTTAACGACCATTGCAAGGGCGTAGGTGAAGCTGTGTAATAATAAGTATGCCTAGAATGTGATTTATAAAAAGTTGAAAGCTATTTGGATCACTGAACTATGCATATTATGCAAGTCCTGAAGTTCAGAGATGCCGGCAGTAGTTAGTTCTTCAGTATTCCTGGTCATGGGGAAGCTTCTGGGGTTACTAAAACAGCTGGATAACACGGGCACTAGCAAGCACAATACAAAGAGACGAAAGCAATTCTTCGGAGAGCCTAGTGGTTAGTCTGTGCATCTGTGCTGTCTTCAACCCAACACCTTGGGAACTGAGATCTGGTGAGAGGTGTTTTACCCAGCACTAAAAACTCTTCGCATCTCAGGTTGAAACCGGACAGTACATACACTGATTTCCAGCAGTGCAGTGCACCCTTTTTTGCCTTGTGGCTCCTGAGATGCCAGCTGTAAATGAGGAAGGAGAGTAGCAGCTGTTAGAGGCTGCCCAGAGACTGCGCAGTGAGCTGTGCTGTGCTCTGACAGTCCCAGCAGAGGCGGTCATTAAGCAGTGAGGGAGAGGCACTCACAGGGCATAATGAGTGTGATTTATTGCGCGCCTTTGCAATTCATAGTACTCCTTTTACAGCTTTGGGCAGGTTTACAGGTAATGTCATGAGAATGCAGTGGCAATAGGTGTTTTCAGGATTTATAAGGCACTATAACCCATGAAATACACAGCGTCTGGCAAAAACAGCTTTTCTAACAAAGAGCCCTGAGTTGATGAAAGAGCAGTAGATTTTCTGGAGTACCAGCGTGTTCATTTAGCAAACAGATGTGGCACTTATTATACCCATCTCCCAACCCAGCCATTTGTTATCGCTCCTCTGCCAAGGGTTACTTGAAAAAGGACTGTGAAAGTACTCCTTCGTAATAAACAGCAGCTGGCGAGACTGTAACGTCCTGAAGCCCCCGCAGCTGTTTGCTGAGTGGATGCTCTCAGAGCTCCTAGGCTTCCTACTCTTTCAGGTACTTTGGAGCATCTTACCCAGAGTCCATATGTAACCTTTATTATTCATTCCTATTCTTATATCTCTACAGCGTATAGCGATTTGGGGTATTACATTATTAATAAGCTACACCATGTGGATGAATCAGTGGGAAGTAAAACTCGGAGGGCCTTCCTTTATCTTGCTGCCTTCCCTTTTATGGATGCCATGGTGAGTGCACGATTCAGAACTGCATTTTAATATGAATGTTATTTTTTTCTTTGGTGACCTTAGTTCGCAAAGTCTGTTACTTGATGGGAAACTGAAGGTCTGCAGAAGGAAGGCATGTCCTTTGCAACCAGTAGTTCTGGATATACATGAACACTTCATCTTCTGCTACCTGGAAAAAGCTTCTGGGTGGAGTCTGAACATCCAGAGATCATGACAAATGTAAAAATCTTTAGCTGCCTTATCAGAGTTACTGTATACACATGCTGGAAAGCACTGGTCATCTTGTGATGGGCCACACAGACTGTTCGTATGTGTTCTTTCAATGCAATTTGCAGTGGAAGAGTTGGATTTACTGAGCATTCTCAGATTGCTTGCAGAGCTCACAAGGAATAAGCTCAATACTTTCCCTAAGCAAATTTGTTGAAAAGATATTAGTTACCATCAATTTTTGCGAGCACAACTAAGTATTGTACATCTCTGCTGCTTTCTGGATCACCAGGCTTACTGCACGTGGCTGGCACAACATAAACAAAAACATGGCAGCTCTATTTCATTCCTGTACTTCTACATAAAAGTAGGAAAGGATGACCTTGTGGCATGCCTCCACCACTTTCTCCACTTAAAAAAAGATAGCTGACAATAAAAAGAAGTTGGATCATTAAGTTTTCTTTTCCATACAGGATTCAGTTTAGGCAATGAATTTTACACTCCTAAGATACATCCTACTTGCGAATGAAACCTTTTTCCCTTAGATTATTTCATATGACAGTCTGCCATGTGCAGCATCTGTTTTATAAAGAAGGGGCAGTTTCTTACTGGCATTCCTGCTCGGAGGTTTCTATGCAATCTGTAAATTTATTTCCGTTCTTCCTGCTATCCCTGGCCAAGAGGAACTAAATGTAGCAGTGCTTTCTCTGTGCTACTGGCTTAACATTTACCCAGGTTCATACCAAGTGGTGCTGGTGGAAAAAGAGCTTTGTAACTTTTTTGTGCATAATATAACATCCCCAAAACAGCATTCTGGGACCTGAAATCCTTAATAAATATCATAATCACTTCCCAAATTCTGTTCTGTCTTTTTTTGCAGGCATGGACGCATGCTGGAATTCTTCTGAAACACAAGTACAGTTTTCTGGTGGGATGTGCCTCCATCTCAGATGTCATAGCTCAGGTAATAACTTCTTTTGGCAGTCACTGTGTTATGGACTCGATGCTTTCCTAAGCAGTGATGCTTTCGCACAGAGACTGCCATCTATCTCTGCCATGGGCAACATACCAGAGAAGGTCACCCTGTGTGCTGCTCCTCAGTATACCCACTGTGTGGAAGCTCTTTGCTGGCAGTTGAGGTCTAGGCTGGTCTCACTTGTCTGGATTAAGTCAGTCTCGAAGCAGTGTCAGGAGAAGGGAGCCAGGACAGTTTGGGTTAGGGCCACATCTCTACTACTAGAGTGGCTGAGAATCAAGCTATATATACCTGTGTGCACTAGGGAAATAGAAAGGTAAGCCAGAGAGATCAATGGCTGCTACCCGTTCTGAGGTGGATGGATTACTTTGACAGAGACCTTTCTCCCCCATGTGCCTTCTCCTCCACAGTTATGCTGTGATCCTGAGTGGGGCGTGTAGGCAGGGAAGTGAAGGCTTGATTCTCCAGCCCACACATCAGTTTTGCACATTCTGTCTAGTCTAGTGAAATGCAGTGGTGTAAACCATCTTCTGAGTGCCTCTGTAGCACTGTTCTTCTTACTGGACCAAAAGCTGAAGGCTCAGAACTGCAGCAGAAGCTGTCTGTGGTGATGCCCCCTGGGAGACACAGGAAAGGCCAAATGTTTGAACTTCCATTTGTGAGGGCAGTGTTAAATACCCTGTTGCTTTGTATGAGACATGCTTATAAAACAATGTTCATATGCATTGCTGATGGCCAGTGTTGCACCATTTGAGAACCAATATAGAGCCCTTATTCTAAAGTATGTGCAAACATATTATGAAGTGGACGGTCCCAGGGCCTGCAGACTAGTTACAGTACTGCTCCATTACCAGCTGAGGTAATGACTAGGTAAGGAAGAAAACAACATCAAAGGAAATATGAAGTCAACAATACTTAGTTCAATTTTCCATAGCATTTTCCTCACACAATGTAGAAGAAAACTGCAAATCAGATTAAGCCATCCAGTCAGCTGCTATGCTGTGTTTAGCATGTCTGCCCCTCTAAAATTCTGCATTAAATCCCTGAAGATAATACCAGTTACTTAAATGACCTTGACACCCAGGCTCTGCTCTTGTTCTGACATGACTTACAAAGTTTGCTGACTCTGAATGCATGTCAGGTCACTTACACCTAAATACAGAAACTGAAATTCCTGTTTTGGGCAGAGTACGCAAGGCCTTTTCACAATGACTGGTGAGTGGGGTGCCAGGCTTGTGAAGAATAGGACACCTGTCATCTTGTCTCCAGTCTATAGCAAAATATTGCACAGTGCAAGAATAAATATAGAAGACAATGTTGCGATTCTCCATACCCTAGCATTCAGTACACCTACATCTACTCCCTATGCAAACAATAGGTGAACAGGCCGTAGATAATTATCCTTGAGTAGCTTTGTGTACACATTTTGTGACTGACTTTGCTTCATTTTACTGAAGAATTCTTTCATGTGGCTCAAAGGAGCTGTTTTGCCAATCCTTTCAAACAGCATGGCCTGCCTAATAAACATTTGCACAGTGTGATTTAAGCATTTCCTGAGCTCTAGCCCCTGAACAGTGTATTTTATATTTCACAGAACTCATTTTAATGCCAGCTTGTCCTGGCAGGGTTAAACCTCATGCTACTTTTCACAAAAGCAAACATGATTGGTTTCCCAGTTTTGCCCACCATCCAGAGACGTGTGGAAAAAAGGCATGCCATCAGCTCTTTGCTTAATGGAAGATTGTATTAATCAATTCATTTCATTTTCTGGAATAAGCGTTTAATTTTGCACGATTGAAATACGAGCTGCTCATTAGCCCCAAAGTTCCATTTTGGTTACATCAGTGCAGCGCTCAGCTCAAGAGCAAATGAAGGAATACTGCATTCAGAAAAGTATAAAATTGGGATGACATAGGACTTCCTGCTTCTAAATTCTGAACTGAATATTTTAAGACATCTGACTTTTTAATTCCCACTTACTCCCACCCAAAAAAAAGAAAGCAAGAAAGCAAGGCTTAGAAACTGACACTAGAAGCATGTCTCCAGCCTCAGCTGGTATCAATATACCACATTCTCCTGGGAGGGGTGACACTCATCCACGTGCTTGATGCCAGACTTTGCCAGGCTTGCATGCCAACCTCCTATTTATGGCCTCTAGTCTGACATCTGCCCATACCTTCAAGTGCTTCTTACACAGCTTCTGTATAACGTTAACCCTTGTTATTCTCATTTGTGTGACTTAATGCAGAGGAGAATCCTGACTGAAGTTTCTATGTGCTACAAGTCAGATACTGTGGTCGCACATTGTTGGCTCAGATGGACTAGCCTGGAGTCAGGCAGGAGATATGTTGGCCCTGAAGAAACAGACAGACAAACTACACGTCTTTTATTTGTTTGCTCTACAGGTCGTTTTTGTAGCCATTTTGCTTCACAGTCACTTGGAGTGCAGGGAGCCTCTCCTGATCCCAATCTTGTCCCTATACATGGGAGCACTCGTGCGATGTACCACGTTATGCCTGGGATACTACAGGAACATACATGATGTCATTCCTGACAGAAGTGGGCCTGAAATGGGGGTATGTCTTAACACTTGGCAGTGTTCTGGATAAGTCACATTGAACTTGCTTTTTGTGTTACAAGACTCTGTTAAACCACTGTTTAAGGGGCCTGCTCACTCCGTCCTGCAAGGAAAAACTGTCTTGTTTAAAATGGCATGATAGAATCTATTACAGCTGTGCTCCACATGAGGCAGTGCTTTAGGTATTGATGCACAGTCTACTTAACATCTCAAGTGCTGAGCTATCTCCTTCTAATGCTGTAGGACAGCACCAAAGTAAGTGAACACTTTATTTCACAGAGAAGAATGTCTCAAAATTCCTTTTTCTTTCAATGTTATATTGGAGTTCAGTGGACCTTTGCCTGATAATTGGAACAATTATTCAGATACCTTATGCATTATTTTGAGGCCTATAACACAACTTCTTTTGAATCAGTATTACTAGCATGAGTGAACATATATTAGGCTCCTGCTGTTGAAACTTATTGAAATGAGTGCACCGAAGTGACAATGGGTGAGAAAAGCAGAAATGCTTTCTCTGTGCTTTTGATTCAGTTCAGTATGCTTCTTTCCAAAGCCATTTATATTTTGCTTGTTTGTTTTCTCCAGGGAGAGGCTACAATAAGGAAGATGCTGAGCTTCTGGTGGCCTTTGGCGTTAATTTTGGCAACTCAGCGAATAAGTAGGCCCATTGTCAACCTTTTTGTATCCCGGGACCTAGGTGGCAGTTCCTCAGCCACAGAGGTGAGAAAGTCAGCGCTCCCCATTACTGCAAATGATGGTTTACATGGATTTACCTCTGTGTTTCTCTTCTCAGCCATACTGGCAAGAAAAAAAGTCCTAAATACATGGGCATTTCTGCCAGGCCTACCAAATTCTCACCCACAACAAGATCAGCAAAATTTTTTCACTGAACAGTTCCTGCATTCCGGGTTTTCAAGCTCTGCATATGGCTATGCTCTGAAGCATTGAGATCCCAGATATTTTAGGACAATTACCAGTAGTCCCATGTTACACTGTTTTGTGTCATATGTGTACATTTATGTCTATGCAAACTGACGTGAAACAATACTGCTGTTAGAATCCAGTGCGTTACACAGAGTGGGGCACAAACATGAGGAAGTATGTAAAGATCTGGCTCCTGGGTGGGATAGGTGATGCATCCTGTTTCTCCTGAGGATGTTCAGATTGCTCTGGTAGTCTCCTATAGCTGATGATGATAGCAGGACTCATGTTTGTAACATAGAGCCTTCAGCAAATGCTCACCAGGAGCTGACCTGTTCTCTTAAGAAGTCTGAGGGCCCTTTGCTGCCAGCTTTAGTGGGATGAGATCTAGATTCACATAGGCATTAGCAAATCTCTCATCTGTTTTCTATAGAGAAAACAAAGCCATAAGATACTGAATGAAAAAGAAAATTCAAGTAGCTGATGCCTAAGCATCTCTCAGCAATGTTAATTTGTCACAGGTGATGCTGTGTATTTCACTCACTCATAACTTGCCAATAATTTACTTCATCAGTAATTTCAAATAAGCAGCTGTGGAGAGAGAAATTAGGAAGCCTAACTCTTTTACATGTGTAAATCAGGGACTAATCTATGTGTTAAATAGCAGTCTCCATACAAGGGGAGCCTGAGCAGGTCTGCAGACATCCATTGTGCGTTTTAATTTTAGATGCATCTTGTTTCGTGACTAGTCTATTGCACCTTCTTGCTATTAGGACGCCTCCAGATACATGTCATAGCTGGTGGTTTGCTTGTCTTTTTACACTAGCACTAACTGTCACATTTCAACTTTCTCTGATTTATGAAATAATTGCCTCTGAAAAGGGAGGTGCTAGCAACACATAACATCAGTGTCTGGAGCATCACCATACACAGGAATTTTATAAGTTCCCCTGTTCAATGCTGTCAGCAACTTTCAATATGGCCAGGGTGCCCCTTTGGAGAGCTAGGGTGCAGCACGTCCATGAGGACAGCAAGTCCACTTGCATTCACCATCTCTCACTGCTTTTGTTCAGACTGCCAGCACAGGTACAGTGAGTGGGATACTTTTTGGCTTTGGTGTTGGTTTTAATGGGGAATTTTTTTCTCCTGTCCCGAATATTTCAGTTCTAGACATTTTGGAATGCTTTCATACTTCTGTTTTGTGTTCCCAGCAATTAGGTGAAAAATACAAGAATAATAATCAGTATTAAAAACTCAATAATTTAATACAGGTGGAATATAGCATACAAAATGAGGTAGTGAAGTATTGTTTTCTTTAACAGTTACTGCATTTCCACATTCTTGTTAGACTTCACCCTGTAAATAAACAAAATTTCAATATCTTTTGTATTCTTCATGTATTTATTCCTCATGTTAGTCTAATTAGGTTTCATATAGATGGAAATTCTGCTGACAGTAGAATAGTGAGGAAGGAAAACAGTTTTAAAATTCCAATTTGTTTTCTCTGAACCAATGACTTCTTCAAGTTACATTAAACATCATTAACACTACAAGATTAGCAGAGAAAATCTTTCACCCTCTGTTCCAATTCATTCTGTGAATTTGACTACCTTCCACCACCATTTTTAAAACAACACAAAGAACAAATTGACTTGTTGCATGGTCACTTTCACGTATTTGAATAGTTCTTTCACCAAACAAGGACAGCAATTTTATTTATAACAGGAAAATTAGGTCAGATAACCAAGAAAATGTACATTGAAATTTTGGGAATGCAACACACAGCAGTAGTTAAAAAAAGTCTTTCTTAACCCTATCATAAGATAAGAAATGAATCTGAATTTAGGTGAATCATAACAGATCTGATCCTGCAAACAAAATGCAGTCAATAGTTGATTAACCAAAGTTAAGAGAGCACTTTTTTTTCTCTCATACGTGCCTCATGCACCACAGCCATCAATTTGATATGCAATGTCAGTCAGCCTCTGTGGCCTACCGCTTTGGAATCAATCCTACTTAAAACTGTTCTACGTGTGAATAAATATGTATACTAAAGGAACATGTATGTAAATTAAGGTTATGAAATATGATAAAAGGCCCTAACATTCTGCTACTCAAGTATCTCTAGATAAAATAACCTGGGGGAAATGTCAGAGGGAGATGTTCATCTGAGCAAGGGGCACACATCAGCTCAAGGTGTCTGTCATCCCATAGTATCAGCATGACAGTGAAATGGCAAAGCCAAGTAGCAAAACTTTATTGCATGATAGATTTCCTAAGCTACAAATGCCTGGCAGAGTGATGGCTGTTCTGACAGGGGTCCACCCCTGAAGCAAAGACCTTCCAGTTGCCTGTCTGGTTTCTCATTGTATCAAGGTCAATGTGGCAGTATTTGTGGAAAATGGCATACTGTGTTAGTTTAACTGTTCTGCTCAAAGATTTGAAGTTCATGTTTCCTTGTCTCATTTCATAGGCGGTGGCAATTCTGACAGCCACCTATCCTGTGGGACACATGCCGTATGGCTGGCTGACAGAAATTAGAGCAGTATACCCAGCTTTTGACAAGGTGAGTGCCCATCTTAGGAAGATAGTAAATATATCTACTGTGGTTTCACATCCGTGATCCTCCTCTTTTTCTCCATTGCAACATTTTAATTTGGCAGTAGCTTCAGTGATATCAGAGAAATTTCTGCCAAACAAATATGAAGAAAGTTAGTTCATGTCTGCATAAACAAATGTCATAGATTCCTTAAAAAATAGAGCAACCGAAGATTGAATTGGGTTGTATTAATGGCCATCTATTGCTTTGTTTCTCTTTATTTTTTGCTTTTACACCTATTGTTTTTTGTTCCGCTGATAAGGTTTTCTTAAAATCCTAGTTAAAATGAATTGTTTTTCAATGGCTTCAAGCTGTTGTCTAATTTATGATTTTAACCTTAATTCTGTGTTATAAGGTATTAAGCTACCTTTTGAATAGATAGGTACTGTTTATTAAAGGATTAAAAAAAATCCTCACTTACTATGAGATAGTTGCATAGCTAATGAAATGAGGTCTCACAAAGTATACAGCAGTGAAAGAGCTCGTGTCTGTGCTCCAGACGTGAGCTTGTCCAGTCAGCTTGTTCTTTGTATTCTGAAGTATATCTGACGTGGGCTTGGGTTCTTTTGCATATATTATTGGGTTCTATTGCATATATATTGAGAGACAAAGGTTGTCTCTCAGATTGGCAGTAACACAGATAACCCGTTATTTTAGTAGCATTGACTTAGCTGACAAAGTCTATGAAGATTTTTGTTGGCAAGTCATGTGATGGCATAAGAATGCAAGGACTGCTCCTGGAACTGAGTACAGAGTGAAAATAGTGCTAAGGTTAATTTTGTTTAGACTTTTTTGCTCTGTTTTAGAATTGGTACTCACTAACCTGTATGTTGTATGAAGAACAGTTGTGTCCTGTGATACTCTAACTCAAATGCCAGTTCCCCTCCTTCTCTTTATTTGCCAATTAGTTATGTCAGCTGAACTTCCTGATTTAAAATATTGATGACATGCTTGCTTGCTTGCTCAGGGATGTACTTAACTGAAGCAAGTCCCATCTGATTTGATCCACAATGTTTCCAAAGAGAATTTAAAAGCAACAAGAGAAAAGTCAAATCAGTCATTACTTCCTAACTTGCCTGTATGCAGCTAAATTGACACGTCAGGTGAAATACAACATACAGACTTTCCCAGAGGTCATGCTGCTGAAAAGAACCTGCACAATGCAAAACCAATAGACCGCAGAATAACAATGGTTTGAAACAGGAAACAGGCTGCTAACCTCATGTGTTATGAGCCACAAGCAAATGCACATCTTTTGAACTATTGCCTTGCAAAATTAACCGTAATTTAGAGGCTTAAATCCAGGTCTCACTTACCTGCTAGAAGATGCACTCCTAAGACGGTGGCCGTATTAGACCATGATTTGTCTATTTCAGTTAAAAGACTTCCACATAGAACTCTTAAAGAATAAATGTGAGAAAAAAAGTTAAGATAAGGCACAGATACATACAAATGATCTAACTGACAAAAAGGTATGGAATAGGGATTTTAGTTGCATGTTTTAAAAACAATTTGGCATAAAAGGTGCTAAATGCAGTAGCAGCAGTATAAAGGGTATCTCATTCTGGCAAGCATGTTTGCGAATGCCTCCATTGTGCCTTTCAGAGAATAAATGCCAAACCAGAAACCCACAGCATTTTTTTTTTTTTAATTGTTGTGAGAATTGTTTTACCCCAGGTCACACATCATTCGTGTGTCGCTAGGCTTTTCAAAAGCTTGGTTTCCTCAAGCTAAGCCTTTTTCAGAAGAGTCCAAATAGAATCTTTTTTCATTTCTAGACTTTGTAAAACCGCAGTTGCGATTCTCAGTTGTTGAAACAGTTTGCATGCATGGGAAGTCCATTTTCTTTTGCCAAGTACTCAGCAAGCTGGTGATGCTGATGGCCATCAGAAGCACACTGAATTGCTTTAACTGACTGATGTGGTTTGGGATCCAGAAAGTATGCACCCCTTCAGTGCCTATACTGGAGAAGTCAGATTTTTTTTCTTCAAAGGAAAACAGTTATTTCTATTCATATTTGTAAGAGAGGAGTATAGTCATGCTTCTGTGTCCAGAGCAACCTCGTGGCCTAGCAGCTACTCTGAAGTTAAGGATCGCTACTGACTTGCTAAAAGGAGATAGGAATATCTTGGTTCTGTGCTGTTTTCTGTTTTATCTGGTGATAACAGCATTATTCTTAAAAGACTGTGCCACCTGCAACAACAGTGACTATGAGATGATTTGTGAATGCTATTTAACTGATGAGTAGATGGGAAAAGATACTTTTTTTGCTCTATAATCTTCATGGTGCTTTGATTCAAGAGCTAAGCAGCGTGCAAGAGATGGGAATAAAGAGTGTGCGGTCAAGAGTTAGAGCAAAGGGCAGAGTAAAATAAGGGCAGTGTTAGCAGCAGTGAGGTAGGAACAAATGAGAACTCTTTCTCCTTCACAGCCTTTTCACATGGCTGTATTTGTATGTCTTCTTTTACTGTCTGTCATTTTAGCCCTATGAGAAGGTTGAGTCTTGTAGCAGTTTGTTTAAATCATGATGAGCGATGTAAACAAGGCTCAACCTCACATATGTAGAAACTAACAATAAGAAAGCATCTATTCAGAAACACAGGAAATGAAGATATAAAGAAAATGTTTACAGAAAGTTTTCATAACCTGTTCCCCAAAAGGGCAGACTTCAGAGTAGCTTCCTGCTTTGGAGATTGGCTTGCCTATGTGCAAAGGTCAAGCATTTTCGTGTGCTCAAGCTTCCAAGCAGATATTTAGACAGTAAAGCTGTCAACCTGCCATCACTGTACTGATCACTACAAAAACTTTAAATTGCAAAATTCCATCAACTACTCAAACGTGTGTGTAATGGTGTCCCCTTCACAGAGTTCTTGTTCATTCTGTCCAAGACGCATTTGTTTCAGTTCCTATTTCTCTCACAAGTAAATTCAGTATGGAAAGATGATCATCTGACAGATATTGATGTTCTACTTGAACTACATCAAGGAAGGATAAGTCTGACGCTACATCTCACAGTACCGTTCTTACTAGTTCGGTCACAGCCAGGTGTATCTCAAACAGCCCCAGGGTACATGCAGTGCATGATCCAACACCCTATTGTTATAGGGCTCCTGATGGTGCCCTGCTTTTGATATCTCCTCCTATTCTTTCACAGACCATTTAGTTTGTTTTCATGTGTTCCCTGAGGGTAATTTTAAGTCTTCAGCTTCATTTGGTGCATTAGACGTCTGGGGGAGAGTTTTTGCTGTTTCAAACAAAACTTAACTGCCATGTGTACATGAGTACAGAACCCATGTTCAAGGTGGAACACCTAATAGTCCTAATTATGTTCTGTTCATTAAACTGCATTAATGGAACCAGCTGTTCCAGGAGCTTTGTTTATATTACCTACCTGGTTAATTGGATCAGTGAGGGTGCTTACATGCATGTATGGATTTGGTACCAGTCTGGGGTAAAAGGGAATGGAATCTATTTTTCCCGTGAAAACATGCTATAAACTTCAAACTAAATTAAAAAAATCACATGGAGTTCTCCTAGAAAAAGCTACCATTCCTTTTTCAAACCTGAATGTGTTAAATATGATTTACTCTTAGAAAACTAGGGGTATTACTCAGCTCTCAGTGACCACAGGAGCAGTTACTGTCAGTTTAAGCAGAAAATATTCTGTGGTGCTACACAATACTCAGAAAGCTGTAGATTGAAAAGCAAACAAGCGAAAAAAGACATACATGCACACGGACAGTCAAATCCAACACAGTGACCCTGTGTGCTGTCAGCTTCTCAGCAGTCTGGAGCCAAGCTAATGCTTATTATCTCTTTCTCTCACCCTAGAATAACCCCAGCAATAAACTGGTGAACACCAACAGCACCGTCACAGCAACACATATCAAGAAGTTCACTTTTGTTTGCATGGCTTTGTCCTTAACGGTAAGAAACCTTTGTTCAACTGTCTGGCTTTCATCTAAACCAGGAAATTATCTCCTATACCTAATGTTAAAAGCACTAGAAGTTTTAAAAAAAAAAAAAAAAGAAAGAGAAAATCTCAGAGTAGATATCTTATGGGCTACAGTTATTTTGTTTAATTCTTCTCACTACTTTTCAAATCAGCCTCCGTATTCATGGAGATACCAGAGATTTGCTCTTCTTTTTTCTCCATTTTTAGTGAAGAAAACTTCTGATAACTGGCTCATCAGGAAAATGAAAAAATGCATTTGTCTCATGTAGAATCCATTGGCAGCCTGTCTCCTGACATCCATAATTGACTGTGAATAATGGGAAGGGCAGCATACATTGAAATTGCCGTAGCTATTCCCTTCTGCCTCACAGGGCACTGGTCTTACATGCTAGGGCTGCTTGCCTGCAAGGTGGTTAGCAAATGAGCTAACAAGGGCAATCTCAGAGATGGTGCTGGCACTGATAAAAGGATCTGAAGTCATGTCTATGCTGGGAAGAATTGAAAGGGCTGACAGCTGAATTCTGTAGTTTGCGAGGTTTGTGTGAGTGATTGTACTCCATCCAGATAGGTAAATTCTGATATTCCAGTTAGAAGTATCTACTCTTACATTAAAAAAGCATAAAGGGAGATGAAATCCATAACAATAACTCAAGGCCTGAATACTGTAGGAAATATTTATCAATCTTTTCATTTAAGTCCTCCTTTAAACCTCTCATTAGATTTTTATTGCTTTATAACAAGCAGTTTTTAATTAAATAACCAAACAATTGAGAGTTACTATGGTATCACAGATTTTTTTTGTCATCTACACAATTTTAGTCATGGTTTTAAATATATCAACTTCTGAGGTATGGTATCCTATGAATTAAGTCTTCAAGGTGCTATATAGCCACATATGTGCATACTGTTAGAGGCAGAAAATCACAGGCTGGTTTGGATTATTTTTTTAAAATTCATTATAAGTACAAATAATGGAGCAGATGATAACCACGGTACTAGGACCTAGTCAAGTCACTATCTTCCCACTTGGCTTGGACTTGTGAGCCTCTGTCCTAACAGTCATGAGCAGATTTGAGAACCATGCATGGTGACCTGAACTGCCTCCTGTCAGGCCACCACAGGGGGCCAGGATGACAGGAACATCAAGGTTTCCCTGGATGGGCCAGCCAGGGCCAGGCAGCCAGGGCCCATCTCAGTGCCCCACCAGAAGCAGGGCGCTGGGAACACCAGGGCAGCCCCAGCCCTGTGTACCAGCCACCCCCTGGGGGTGGGAATGGGCCAAGGCCAGGGCAGGCTGTTGGCCCATGGGTGGGCCTGACTGGATGAGGGACATAGCCGGGCAGGGCTGGGCTGTGGGGATCTGGAGCTTGGCCCTACGGCAGCCTCACTGAGTGAAGAGCTGATTGCCTGGGGCTGGCATGGGAGCCAGTCAAACACAGGACTGCATGAGCCAATATGACAACCATTCTGGCTATTCATACCCCAGATTTAAGCTTGAACTCTTTCTTCATGTGGCTTAGAAAAAATGGTGCTAGCTTCAACTTGCATTTCCTGCAGCATATAATGGACACGAGCACATGTCTCCACTGAATTGGACATTGTCTGGAGACTTTCTCCAGCTATTTTGTCGTCTCCCACCACACACCTTGAGGTTTTCTCTTGTATGGTGTGCCAGGCCAAGGTTATGTCCTCTACAGCTGGAGCCTCCCTTGTAATCTGTCAGTGTTTCCAAAGATCACAAAGGAAAAAGCCTTCCTCTTTAAATATAATTTTTTCTGAGAATACTATTTCAATCTCAAAGTCTTCTCTGAACTGATTATTTTCTTGACTCTTATGGGCACTTAATCCCCTTGAATTTTGGTAGCTTCTCACATTACCAGCACCACTCTGTGCAGAGTAATTTTTAACCAGTGCTATAGGCTTTTGTTGTTTAACTTTACAGGATATTTTTTCAAAAGTTCTCCAAAATAATGTCAAGGACAGTTCTTTCATAAGCTCATCCTGAGAGATTTGTCCTCACTGAAATTCCAGAGACACTTTGGAGGTCCATAGCTTTTTCTGTCCTGTCTCTATTTTTGCCTACTAGTGACAAATTCTTAGGATTGCTTGTCAATAGACAGAGAGGAAAAATAGATGCATGAGCTCTAAAGACTCTGTTTGATTCAAGGGCCAGAAGTCTCAAATGCTTCAGGACACAAGCTCAGTGGAAGATAGTATGACTCAAGTTATCATGTGCCACAGGTTGTAAGGAACTGGACTTCAAATTTCCTTCTGTTGCAGTTAGATCAGATGGCCACTGTAGTTGAGCTCCAATGGCCGTCAATGATTTTGTTTTCCTGGAGAGGCTCTATTGTAATGGACAGCATTCAGACTAGCGACATCACTGTTGGTAACATCCTATTCTTTGGAATCAGAGGGAAAGTGGGAAACAGGATTCCAGGTTGGTCAAGAGGTCAAAACAAGACAAATACTTGTCTTGTTGACAAGTATTGTCTTGAGCAACATGTCATATGAATCCGTTCTTCACTGGATAATTTATAGAAGGAATCCAGAAGATGGAAATATAAAAGAAGTCTGTTAACCACTGGATAGGATACTTTTAATGTGAGCAGTGATCATGTAGGAAGATATCCTCCCAATGCAAAGCCCTGGAAAATCTCCCTGTCATTGAAGACCTGCTATTTCATAGGCTTGGAAGAAAGAAATCCTGTCTCCTTCCACAGACCAGTCATGCCTGCACAAGACATACTCCAAACCTACTAAAGCAGATATAGATTGTTTCACCCTTGACAGTGACAGTGTTGGTCCAGAGCATAACAAAATGCATGGTTCTGATAAGAAACAGAACTTTGGTTTTAAAAATGTTCATAGGATCTGAAAGGCTGCACATGAGCTTCCCAAGCCAATTGGGCAGCATGCAAATGCATTCTGCATAAGTATTTTCTCATGATCTTGAAGCTCCAGGCCAGTATTAAAGCTGCCTCTTCAAAAAATGGAGATTAGTTGTATTGCTTAGTGAAAAAAACATCTAGATATGCTGTTTTATTTAAAGGCTGGAAATAGAAGTCATTAGACTCCTCATATGTAAGAGAGCTGATATGATTATTCATATTGATGTGGTTTTGGTTGTAAGCAAGCAGTGATTCCTTCCAACAGTCATGTTTTGTGCAGCTGGCTAATTGAATGTAAAATCTATATAGCAGAGGGGAGGAACTCAGCTGAAGATCTTTGCCCATAAAGCCAAGTGAGTAGTTCTGAATTTAGAAAATAAGATATGCTTGGTAATTTGCTCTGGGGTTAAAGAGTGCGCATAATGCTGCTTGCCATTACTTATTATTTCATAAGACACTTTGGGTAAAAATGCTTCTTTCTATAGATGAGATATTTCTCCAAATGTCAGTCTTACTGCCATTGCTGAACATTTTGATTCAATGCTAGACCTGTTTAGATGATCCTGGAAGTCAGCCCTGAGGTCATTGGACAGTTGTAAACTATGTGAAGACATGGATCCCTGAGGACGAAAACTGGTGTGTTTGTACTGCACATCATTCAGTTGTGGGATGTGTCAGTACAGTGCAGAAATCCCCAAATAATTTTTCCAAGTGCTAAGTTACTGTACTTCTCCATTGCAGCAAATCTCTGTTCTGTTGAGGAGAGCATTCCCTCATGAGACGTGCATAGAAGGGCAGGCTGTGTGACGAGTGAGCTATTTAAGGCAACCCTGGCTTACACAGCAGTTGTAACAGCAAATGGACTTGTCTTCAGCAAGGGTTAGTGTCTCTGAACTCGGACATGACAGTGCAGAATTCAGGGGTTTTCCAGGGTAACCTGAAGTCTGAGCTGACTCCACATAACTTTTCTTTTTTTTTTTTTTTTTTAAATCACGTCCCCATTTCACAGTTGAACTCTTCCAAAGTAGGTCTTCTGTGATGACGCAGAGGTTGCAATCAGTTAAAGCCTGTTCCTGAACAGTGTAGGCTGCCAGTTGTGTTTGTTTTTTTAACAACAGAAAAGGGGCAATCGTTTCTTAGAGCGTTTGTTAGTGAGCTACACTATTCAGTTCAGCTTCCTCTTCAAGCAGCCTCAGCTGGGACAGACCACAGTGCTTTCAGGATACATTTTCAAACACCAGCTCCTATTAGCTGCATAATAGGAGTTATTAATTGTTAACTAACTGTTATAACCTGTTAACTAAGGTGTAAGCAAGTCATATTGCAGTTGTATCTATCTTCAGATTCCTCAGCATTCTCTGTACTACCCAGTTCTTCCCTTACCAGCATTACAGGCTTCAAGTGCCGAGAGTGACAGGCTGAGCGCACCACGCCACGTTCATTGTCTGTCACCAAGTTAATGCACAGGAGGAGAGCTGAGCAGTATTCCACAGTTCTAACATTTACTAGAAAAAGCTCAAAGCTCTTTCCAGCTGCGGTATAGCAGCATCAGTGCTATTGTGAAAGTGGGGTCTGTTGTTTTGCAGTTTTTTAAATGGACACGCAGCTACAGACAAACAGGAAAAGTAGGAGTATTCAGGATTAATTAAGTGGATTAAAGAAAGAAGCTGATTGTGTAAAAATGCTGTATTATATTTAATTAACAGACACCACTTAAAAAACACAATTCAGACGTGTAAGCTTGATCTTTGGTTCTTCATTCCATTCTGTTCCAAGAGGCTGAAAGACAGAGTGGAAAGAAAGTTTTCACATTTACACTCATATATGTATGTGTGTTTTGTGCAAAGCTTACAAATTTCAGATTTACTTGTTATAAATCACAAACAAGTAAAAATACTAAATCCATTTTTTTATTTTGGAAAATATTGCCTTAAAATTTCAACTAACCTGGAGGCTTAGGCACTTAAGCTGTACAGATTTATTTGCAGCTGTTGAGTCGTGACTACCAAATTCAAATGCCTGGTATATTTAAATTGATTTACATTAGATTTAAATTGTATTGAAAGTTTAAATTTAATATACTTAGGAGCAACTGGCTCATCAGCTTACTGGCTCATGTGTTTGAGCCTGAGAGTTGAAAATGTTCATTTCAATGCATGTCAAAATGTCACTTGCTTTACAGCCAGTTTTGTTCATACTTGAGGAATCAGATGATGGTTTCAAAATATAATACTTACCATATTATATTCTATATCATATATTAGGACATCTATTATATTCTGTAATAAAATATTTCATTATTTTTGTAAATAGCATGTAATATTTACACTCATGTCTGAACTTAGTGTTTCAACAGGGGATGAGCACTTCTATTGATTTCTAAGAGCTCCTGCTGATGAGCATCTGTAGTTCAAGGAGTTACTATTGGCAACTGTCTGTTTTTTCATTTTCTAGAAGTTAGGAGCCCCTTAGGAAGAGCAGCAAGCAGGCATTGTGTCAGCTCTCTAGTGCTCACAACTGCCATCAGCTGTCAATTCTGTTCATCTTATATCATACAGAGCATGTAATTATAAATACGTAGCTAGCATATATAAGTATATAGAATATAGTTACATGCAGTTATAAGTTTATATTTTTTTATATTATGCCATAGCCATCAGAGGTCTTAAAATGCAACATTTAACATGTTTGCCTGTGCTTCTCTTATGTCCCCTCTACTCATGGACAGAGAAGTAGGACGGACCTCTGGGGACCATAGGGTCTTTAAATGTTGTTGAAAGATTCATTGGAGGGATTCCACCAGAGCCTTAAAAAAGCAGAGGGGGCTCCATAGCCACAGGATTTCTTTTGCTGGGTCCCTGTGATGGCATAATTCAATTTCATCTGTAACAAGGCAAGGAGGAAAGTCCCTGTCCCATTTGACGACAGTTTACCATGGGCTGTCCCATCATTTAACTAATCTCCAACCATCATCTGCTTGGTTATCTCCTATAATTAAGCAACATTAATTAAGCACCTAGGAGCCCTAATCAAGAACAAGGAAGCCACAAGAAACATTCTATAAATAAAAGAATTAAAGTGAGGAGTATAGGACTTAGTAGGTGCTGCTTTCTGCCTTCCTCTTAATTCTGTAAGATTAGGAGCCAGTTGCTGTGGAAGGGAAGTAGCCATGTTTCGCTCGGGCTGAAAAGTCTTGTCTGTTTAAAAGGAAACTCCAGATGCATAACCTTTTGTGCTCTGCTTTGGATTTGATTATGCCAGTCTAGGAACTGTGAAGTGCCAAATGGATGCCATCTGCTGACTGCACTGTCCTGTTGATCAGCAGGGCTTCACAGCCAGTAAAAGCATAAGCACTGGCAGATAAAATTGGAACTCATAAGAGTGAAGACAGAACGCTCATACCAGCTCAGTATATCACTGCATCTACCAGATATTTTTTACTCAATAGTTTAATTTCCAGATGAATTTCCATCCATCAGTTCTGCAGCTAATCTTTTCCATTGAAATGCACAAAAGCAACAAGACCCTATTTTTTGTTGTTGTTGTTGATTTTCAATCTGTAGTTTTAAAAATAAACCATTTCCTATCACTTTCTGCATTTACCTATTAGCTTATTTTCCACATTACAGAGTATACAGAGTAGGGCTCTTGTATATGTAAGATACTGGTGTATTTGATGTTTCCAGCTACACAGTCCTGCTAAACTAGGAAACATAAAGCAAATGTTGATAAAGGACAGGAGTTAAAGCTATGTGCATCTCTGCAGCAAGCCTGACTGCTCTCTCACTAGGCAGCCTTAGCTTGTGTTAACAATAATGTGAATTATGTTTGCATATTGAGAAACACCAAGGAACACGTTAATGTTTTGGCCATGAAACCTTTTGAAGGCAGGAGTGTCCACAGTGCAATACACCTGCACTGCAGTTCCCTGCAGGATGCATCTCTTGTGGTTTGGTGTCTGGAATCCCACACAGACTGACATTCAGCCACTGTGAAGGCACTTGAATGAGTCATGATACCTACAGAAGCAATATGCACTTCACTTTCTTGCCATCTTTGGAGACAAAACACCTGAAAGATCTTATTTCAAGGCTGAGAGACAGTAAATTGCATTCAGGACCTGACAGGAGATTAGCTTTAATTTTTAGCTGCCTCAGGCCACATCACTGAACCCAGAGGGTGTGTGAAGAAGTATTTTTAAGTGGAATTTTCCACAAGCAGTATATGTGTACATGCTTTCCCCAAAAATATGATTTTTTTCCTTTTCCAAAGAAAATAGGATCAGTTACCACTATTATTTTGAAATCGCTGTTAGACTGTCAGGCACCAAGGAGGAAATGGAAGAGCTAACATCTATGTCCTCTCCTTCATCCATTGTAGCAAACAGAATGAGAAAGTTTCCATTGATGATGGAAACACAATGGATGATGGTTGGAAAAGATCAACCTAAACTAGAGTAATGTGATTTGCAAATTCTGACCAATACAAGAGACTGTCAGGGTTCTTACTCCATTATTCCTCTGTCCTTCTCATACAAAAGTCCTTCCAATGAGTATCTGCTGCCTTATCTCCATTTCAAGTGATTCAGGGGCTGGAAAGGGGTACAAGGAAAAGCAGGGGCTCCTGTTTCTATTTCCTTGTGACTCATGCCACAGTTTTCTTCTATAATTGACAGCGCTGCTACCTGAGAAAGTTGCCCAGCTATTACAACATCTGTTGTTTGAACAGTTATGTGTGTTCCAGGCTGCCAGTGTTGGCTTTTCAGCTCACAGGATGAAGAAAGCATTTTGAGAACAATGTGATGACTTCTGAGGTCCTTGTTTTAGGCATTCCTCTTTCTCAGCGCTTTACACCTAGCCTGCATGTGGCGCTGGAGCCTTCCCACTTGCCCATCTCCACTTTCATGTAGATGACTGTTATTAGACATTCAGAAGATGGCTCACCAGGACCAAGTGAGGAATTGAGAAAGGTGTCAGGAAGGAAGGTATGAGGCTGTTTAACACCAATGTGTAGTCTTTGTGCAGTGAAGGTGCAAGAGCGTCCAGCAGCCAAACAAGTAGTTCCAAGTGGATCGAAGTTAACAAAGCCTTCTTTTTCATGAATTTGTGAATCATGGCAGAGGGAGCTGCATCAGAGTCTGAAAAGAAAATGCGGTAGTTAAAATCCCTAGGCCTCATCCTTTCTGCAAAAAGGGGATTGAATGAGACACCCAGTTATAAACCTTACTAATCTCTTCTATCTTGGGGATTTGACTGCTGCAGTGTTTCTGCCTTGCTAGAAGAAACAAGTTAGCCACATCAGGGAAGACAGGAGCCAGTGCGATGGTTTCTTTCATGCAAGCAGTGAAATCTTTGTGATTGTCTGTGCCCACTTACAACACTGCACTACCCAAGTTACTCTGTAGAAATCAAAAATGTGAATTCTAGAACAGGAAGGTAACATGGCTTATGATGGCAATAATATTGTTCAGTTTTTGAAGTGTTCATGTTGTGATAAACATGTCCTGGTACATGAGCGACACTTTCGCAGCATTGTAATTCCAGCACATTAGTTACCAGCCATTGCACTAGCGTTTATAAACAGAAAAGTACTTAAAAGTCAACTTGCTTAGAGTGGGTTGCATTAGTATGTTAACTAGGGCAAACTTTTGTTGCTTTTCAAAGCTGAGCAAGGGTATGTGGTTTTTCTGCTCATTAAGAAAGTTAAGTTTGACTATAGATAGTTTGAAGAATAATTGAAATTTTTCAATGCTTCACACAACATCAAATCATAGTTTAATACTGCCTATCCTCATTCCCACTGC
Organism: Penelope pileata; assembly: GCA_013396635.1. NCBI lineage: Eukaryota > Metazoa > Chordata > Aves > Galliformes > Cracidae > Penelope > Penelope pileata. The sequence goes on along the minus strand of WBMW01001218.1, from coordinate 492,107 downwards.
ACAAAATTTATAGCAATTCTACTTCATAGCACATTGTCCTGTTCGTCCAGATTAAAGCAGTAGTTCATCCTCCCCTGTCATGCTCACAACTCTCCTCAATAGGAGATTTTTCCTAAATATCTTCTTTCCAACATGTGAGCATCATTTATTCCCCCTGCTTAGTGCTGAAGAGCCACTGCAGTGTTTTCCTCCATTCTGGATAGTTGTTCTGCTGGGTTTTATTGCTTCCTTTCAGGAGTATCTTCCTGTAACAAAGCAGAGCTTTGTCATGGTTAGTGACTAGCTTTAAGAAACATTACAAACTGTAAAGGGTTATTTAACTTCCCACATAGTTATTGTTTTTCTGCCACCATATATACCTGCAACTTCCAGTAGAATAAAAGCAGCCAGAAGTTTAAGCCATTGCAGAGGCCACTGTGTTCAAGGCTCATTCATTTTTTCCTGTCTTTTATTGGCTGTCTTCGTCTTATGTCTCTGCATTTCTTTATTATCAAAGGCTGCATCTAGGCCTTATTTGAGTCACGGGATAATGGAACTGAGGCAGTAAAAGCCACAGGAAGAAATGTCACATTAAGAGGCAGGTCTCTCTCAGAGGACATAACCCCAGCTGCTGACAGTGCCAGTGTCTTGAATTTCCCTGGGTGACTGGGTTCATTGTCATTATCTCTAATGAGTACACAAAGAAGGGCAATAAAAAAAGAGGAATAGATTTCCTCCACACACCCCTGTCTTATTTTATCAATGGCTTCATTACAGCCTCATTATACTGAGGAGCTATTATACATCCTATCTAGGATGGTTACACTGGAAAGAAAAAAAAAAAGACTATCTACATTCTACGTTCTTTTTACTTTACTATTGGCTATTATATGAATGCCAAGGGCAGCTTTTAAAATAACACATCTAGTGACTGAGTTTGTTTCCACTGCTTTAATTTTTGCCTATTTTGGAGCTCCCAGATTTTCTTCTATCTTTAGGCTGCTGACGCAAAAATATCAATTTGGAAATGAAATCGTGGCAGACATATTGGCTCAAGAAAGTTTTTACGTTTTCAAGGTCAGGCCTAGTTCCTGCTTCAGTAAAGATTATTTCAGATGTGAGTAGAAGTATTCCTGCCTGTTGGGGAAGATGTTGGGCCACCAGAGGCCAACTTTATAAAATCTTCACGAGTGAGCCGAGGGCCTTGGCCCATCTGTGGTACTGCACTGAGCCTTTGTTCCAGAACAAAGGATTTCTGTTTGGTTCAGTGAGGTGGAGACTGATGTCTCCTTCATGATTGTTCAGGTTTCATACAAAGAGTCTATTCTCATGAATGGCTGGAGCAAGCAGAAAAGGAAGGGTCAAAACTCGTCCCTGCAGCATGTTTCTGCTCAAGCACCGCAATTGTGATAGGAGACAGCAAGTGCTGCAGAAAACTTAGGACAGAAGAAAATGACTAAGTTGTGAGTTTGAAAATACTACCCAAGTATTTTCAGCAGCAGCTGGGGAAGAAGTACGTGCAGCGTCATGTTAATGCTATCAGAGAATCACTGTCTTGTGCAGCTGCTGGACCTAGCTTTATATCTGAAGGATGATGTGCTCCATCACCCTGAATTGTAAGGCAAGCTGGAAAAGGCGAGGAAGATTTAAATCCATAGAAACCAATTATTTCAGAAGATGTGAAGTCACAGTTTTCCTAAAGGCAAGCTCTGGTTTCTTTTGCTCCCCCTGCTGCTTGACAAATTTTATGACAACTGTTTTCGACTTTACACCATGGTTCACAGAAAATAAGTTCATAGAAATCTATACTGACTTGTGTGCACCTTAGGGGCAATTTCTGTGAGAGAATATCCTTGTAATTCAAGTCATTACTCTTACGATAAACAGCTTTCAAATATGACTGTCTGACTTTTTTACTGCACACAGTTCTGGGGCTTTTTGCTTCATAGTATCACAAGACCAGTGAGGTTGGAAGGTCTGGAGTTCATCTGTTACAGCCTCTGGCTCAAAGCAGAATCATATGCGAGGTGGGGGCAGGTTTTCCTTTGAGCTTTACCCAGTCTGGTCTTGAAAGCTTTACACAAGAAAAAGACCGACTGTCAGTCCATTTCAGAGTTACAAGACACATGAGCACATCACTGTAGTATATCCCAACAGCATACAGTGGGAAACTTAAACACCTCCCTCTGGGCTGATCAAACTTTGTCCTAAAAGACTTTTCAAAAATTCTTCAAAACTGCTAAATCTGAGATGGTTGTGTGAAAACTGCTTTCTGACATGATTTACAACAAAGATAGTAGAGAATTCTACAAGTCCCTTCTGGTATGGGCCAGGATTTGGTATGCAGCAAGCTTCCAGAGCAAGTCCATGTTGTTGGCCTCTGCTCTCATACCATACAGAATCACAGAACCGCAAAATTGTAGGGGTTGGAAGCGACCTCTGGGGAACATCTAGTCCAACCCCCTGCTCCAGTAGGTTGCACAGAAAAGCATCCAGGTGGGTTTTCAATATCTCCAGAGAAGGAGACTCCACAACCTCTCTGACAAGCCTGTTCCAGTACTCCGTCACCCTCACCACGAAGAAGTTCTTATGCGTGTATGGAATTTCCTTTGTTTCAGTTTTTGGCCATTGCCCCTTGTCCTATCACCACACACTGCTGAAAAGAGCTTGGCCCCATCCATTTGCCTCCCACCCTTTAGATATTTATATACATTGGTAAGATCCCCCCTCAGTCTTCTCCAGGCTGAACAGCTCCAGCTCTCTCAGCCTTTCCTCATAAGGGAGATGCTCCAGGCCCCTCATCATCTTTGTGGCCCTCCGCTGGGCTCTCTCCAGCAGTTCCCTGTATTTCTTGAACTGGGGAGCCCAGAGCTGGACACAGTATTCCAGATGTGGCCTCACCAGGGCAGAGTAGAGGAGGAGGATCACCTCCCTCAGCCTGCTGGCTACGCTCTTTTTAATGGACACCTGGATACCATTGGCATTCTTGGTCACAAGGGCACAGATTCATGGCCAACCTGTTATCCACCAGGACAGCCGGGTCCTTCTCCACAGACATGCTCTCCAGCAAGTCAGCCCCTAACTTATACTGATGCATGCAGTTATTCCTCCCCAGGTGTACAACTCTACATTTGCTCCTGTTGAACCACATCAGGCTCCTCTCTGCTCAACTCTCCAGCCTGTCCAGGTCTCACTGAATGGCAGCACAGCCTTCTGGAGTGTCAGCCACTCCTCCCAGCTTCGTATGATCAGCAGACTTGCTGAGGGTGCATTCTATCCCTTCATCCCAGTCTCTGGTTAAGATGTTGACCAAGATCAGACCCAGAACCCAACCCCTGGGGGACACTGCTAGCTACACAAATTCCTGCAGTTTCCAAAGAACTTTGTGATAGTCTATAGCAGTGTGCTTTTAAATAAAAGAAATAGAAAAATCTTAGCCTCCTAAGGAAGAAGTCTTTCCACCGGATTATTTTCCTGTTAAACTTGCACGTGATATCCTATCAACAGGGAATAACGTCTTCGTGATAAGACTTTTTGTTGTTTGATCCATAGTAAAACATGAAAATCTTTATTTGTGTGAACTGATGATTGGTTAGGTCTGTTTTTTTTTCAAGAACCCTGTTGAACATTTTTCACATTGTTCAGCTACCTGAGAGATTGCTTAGTGGAATGAATGCTTCAGGAGGTATTAGGAAATTGTTTTTGTGTTCAATATAGCTATGCAACAGAATACACATTCCAACTATAGTCTGAAAAGGGGTGTGACTAATTAATAGCAACTATTTCCATAGTTTCAGTACCAGTAATTGACAATTCAAAACTTATTTTTATTCTCCATCATAAAAATACAGAAGAAAAATGCTATTTTCTTTAATATTGAGATGCTAGACCAAGTTTAAGACAAATCTCTGTGCATAGTCATTTAAAGGACTCAATTCAATTTTGAAGGTCCTTTAATGAAGGTATATATATATGTAGCGACCATAAAAACAGCACAAAAACCTCAGCAAAAATCAAGTGTGGCGCACCCTTCCAAACATCTAGAAAGTATGAAGTTGACTCCTCTGTTCAACATCCATTTGTTACACTGATGCAAGCTGGAACAAGACATTCTCTAGGCTGGCAAAGGTATTACAGGAACAGCTCATTCTGTGATACAAGCTCTGAAAGAGAATCAAATTATGCAAATTCTGCTTGTGTGGGAAAGACAGAGGCCACAGAGATGTGTGGCAGTTCAGTAGAACAGACTGTGTAGAACCCAGGGTACCTTTTGATTTGTTTGTTGAACACCTCAAAAGGCAAAAATCATGTGACATTCTTCCATATTACTAGAAGTGATTAACTTAACTGTTGCTATCCCATATATCTGAGGGGTAAATCAAAGCTGGAATGCATGCAGCAGCATTAAGTACATTTCTTCTGCCCTCAGTGAGCGTTAGATACCATAGAAGGGCATAGAGGGGTCATGAACAAGGCATAGGTTAAATTATTTAAGGTGCAATCCTCAATATGTACTCAGAACAATAATTTGAGGGTTAAACACCTTTCTTGGACAGCCATACTTCTGCCAACACGCCAAGTTCAAGAAGTGATAGGAAACATCTGCTGAGAGTTGTTTTGTAGTGGAAGAAGTATGAACTGCGTTTCAACACAGAAGGACCTTTCGCATGTTAATTGTTCCAACCACGTGGTTAAATCTCCATAGTTAAACCTGTTACCCCTCTCTCATTCCAGGCTCGTCTACATCTAACCCATTTTTAGAAACATCCCTGTTAGATTTCATAGCCTCTTTCTCAGAAACAGTCGTGTCTTTGTCATCAGACCCTTTTTTCTAACTGGAGGTGGCACTGAAGCTGAGGAGCGCTATACTGTTGTTCATAGCTCATCAGGATACTCTTTTATCCATATATTTATCAGCAAATGTCTCAAAAGACGCACAGCTTTCCATAAGTGCCTAAAAGCAAATCAGTCTGGCACCCTGCAGGTTACTATACACTCAACAACAGCCTTTGTTATCATGATGTGTTATCATGCATTATGTAGTGGGTCTCTGAGGTTTAGCAATCCCTGTCAGCAGCCAGAATAAATGGAAATAGCTTCTAGGAGATTTAAGGCCTCTCAAAAGGCCAAATGCCGGTAGTTCTGGAAAACCAGAGAACTCATACATGCAGCACCTGACAAAGTCTCATAAACAATCGTTTACGATCATTTGTAAAAGTCAAATGCATGCAGTGTATTTAATAAGAAATTAAAGAGAAGTTTGAGCACAAAACATGCACAAAAAAATGCTGCGTGGGATAAGGGTGCATCAAGGCTATTGAACATACTTCACAAATGCCCTTCCTAAGTGAGGAATGCCTAAGGCTGTAGCTGCCAGCAGCTCAGACCGTACACTGGGGGAAGGGCATCTCTTATTCTGCTCTTTCCCTACTCTCTGTGCCCTTTCCTTAGGCATGCCCCAGCAACATTTAGCTGGGAGACAGTACTAATCTGGCTGGAGCTTTGATCTGACGCAGTACAGCTGTACTGATTCTCACGCAGCTGTAAGTTGACATATTTAATAAGGTCGTTCAAATTTCACTACACCAGAACAGTTGAAGATGTTACCTGATGGCGCAACTCTTCAAACCCCTTCAAATGATTAAAACATTTTCAGAAATACTTAGGCTAACGTTCATATAGAGATACCACTAGAATAAATAGTGCTGTGTTTATTCAGACCTCCATATTCTCAATAGTGTTCCACTCTCCTGCCTGTGTCTTCTTTTCCTGTATTTTTGAAGTGATCAATTCTCAGTTGAAGCGCCATTTAAATGACAAAATGCTTTAATATCATCCTGCGCTCCGACCATAAGAGACAAAAATCAAGTCAGATGTGTTGCTAGAATTTCACAGGCAAAATCCTTTCTCCCAAAGCATTAAAATGCTCAGCTGTGGAGTTCTTAAGTACAATATTCATTACTGTATATAGGCATTATAGTCAACTGTAATCACAACCTGACGCTGCAGAGTGTAAATGTGTATGCACATTGCTCGTCAGTGCTGAAGCTGTTACTGTCCTATCTTCACCACTTGATTAGATTAAGTGAAGCTAGAACTGTAACCCTACCCAAGCCTATTTATTCTATTTTTAACACTGCAGGCATACATAGGAGAGGGAAGCAGGCAGGGGGAAGTAAACAGAATCTTTTACCTAAGAGAAGGATAGGAGACATACAGGGTGTAAGCTTATTGTCTAAAATCTTTCCTGATCTGAGCCCATACTTCCTCCAGCAGGCCCAATCTCCCATTGGGAGTGCCGCCCTGCTGATGTGCACTACTTGCATCTTTTGCATTGTTACTGCCTTCTCTGCTCTCCTTTCTCATCACTGTTCATCCTTTACCAACATAATCACAACTCTCAGCATCACAAAAAGCCGAGACTCCATCTATTTTTAAGATACCTCATCTGTAATATGGTCTGTAGCCAAAACAGCTTTCCTGCTTCATATGTTTAGTGTTGTTTTCCTGAAGCAGGGCTTGTTTTTTTTTGTACAACATTTTGAATTTGTTTTTGATATAATCAAGAAACTTATCAAGCTGCAAGCATTCTAGGAACAAAACTGCAAAGGGCTTACACAATGCAAAGCATTCATTTATTTTCGTTCAGCTTTGTTCCCTGGTGGTAATGAGGAAGTCATCTGTGCATGAGATGACATAGAGGAATCTCTTAGCAAAATGAAACTGGCTATCAACGTTACAACCAAAAGACAAAAGCATGCTGAAATAGAAACAGGAGGTTCTTCTGCTACCTTAGATTACCTCACCTCCTGAAACTGCTTGTCCTTAAGCTTAGTAATCACTGTGATCTTTACACACCAGCTGCTGTATCAGAAGTGCTCTTTGAAGCCATTTATCAGCACTGACTCTGCTGATAGGGGGTGGGCCTGTAGTTTGCAACAGCTGAGGAGGGGTGCCCACATACCAGCTGGGTATAAGTCATCACCCTCGATTTGCAAACTGGCCTTCCTCTTGTCTGAGTTGGCTGGAGCCTGAGTCTGTTCCTGTTAAGGCCAGAAACAAGCTTTAGCTTCAAAGGGAACATAACTGAGAGTAATGCTCTTTGTCACTTAGTTGTATGGAGTGATAGTAACTGCACTCCGTAGGACGCTAATTGTACTGGGCAGTATGAGCAGCATAGAGGTTTTTGTTTGCATGAAAACAGCAAATCATAATTGAAGAGTGGACACATTTGCCTCTTATTTTGTTTATTGGACTTTGAAGATAGATTTGACAAGACATTCTCCACATAGTTGCTTTCCAGTTAGTTTGCATAATTTGCTGCAGTGTGCCTAATGATGCCTATGACAATGAAAAAATTTGCTCTGTCACCCTACAGTTACTTTTTAATAACTGGATTCTCAGCCTTGTCTGCTCTGGGTTGTCCCCTCTGCTTCAGTTGTGTCCTGTACAAGCAGTTTAGCAGGGGAACAAAAATGCTGGCTAAAGCAGAAAAAAAAATTGTGCTCAGCAAATTTGCCTTCCACTCTTCCCTTCCTCCCTATACTTTTCTGTAGGTGATGGAAATACGCTGCAAGATGGCATTAAAGTAATGGACTAAAATTTTCAGTTGTGAAGAATAAAGTGTTTGTGAAAAATAAAGTGTAAAAGGAAGAAAACTAGATATTATTGTGGCAGGAACATGAAAAGTTTTGTTCACAGCACGGGCTGTGAGACCTCCCACAGGTCGGTTAGTGACAGACTCTGAGAAATTTCTGTGCTCTGGATATGTGTAGGCTAAATAGAAAGGACAATCTCTGGCATGCAACCAAAGAACAGGAGTGAAATCCCAGCTGACCTGGAGGCGGTAGGACTTCAAAGACCAGCTTTAAAAGCCATCTGAACATGTGTGGATGTGACACCTGGGTAAGAAGAAAAGAGCTAGATAGCGTGATATTAGCTTAAAGGTTAAAAAATAAATGAGTGCTTTTAGAGACTTACAGAGACATGAAATTTAACAGCAAATGTACATTTTTTACCTGGTACACTGGCTTGTATTGTGACAGAGGAATAACAGAGCATTTATGGTTCCAAGCTTTGCCCTTGTTGGTCGGCCTCCTTCCTTAACGTGTGCTCTACTGGGAGAATAACAGGAAGAAATCACTGTTTTAATTGCAAAAACACATTAAATATCAAAGATCAGGGAGTTACACTTGAAAGGAGCTCTGGTACCTCTTCGTACAGAACAAAGTCCTGCAAGGGCTCTTGGTACTGCCCTTTGGGGAGTGCCTCGAACCAGAGCTGGAACTGCCGGTGGCCAAGAGGCCCCTCAGCCCAAGCTGAAGCACTGCCCAGTACTGACCAGAAGATTAAAGGGCGTGTACTGCCACTGTAACATTTGTTATGGCCTTTTTATGGAAGGTTTTCTTTCATGTATGGTCTAAACAGCACACTCCTTAAAGGACAAGACCTGGGTGGATCTGTGGCCTGAGGGCCCTTTGTGTGCAGGACTTTGACCTTTGCTTTGCTGTCAGGTGTAGTACATACTAGCAGCTCTAGTATCAACAGCATGGTTAGCCCCCTAATTGTAGGTCTAGATCAGCTCTCTGGGTCTTGGAGCAGTTAAAATCTTTAGTTACTAAAACATTTGATAATATCTTTAGGGAAATGGGTGTCTTAACCAGAGCAAGTTCTGTAAATATCAAGCTTCTTACTGGTTTTGTAAGAATTATAGGTACAACCCTTTGCAGGCACCATAAAAATTCTTCATATATGCGTCAGTCTTGGTATGTGAGGAACCTGAAGAGCAGGATATTGCTTCTGAAGTTAACATGCTTCTCATCTACACTTATATAGTGTATATTTTTGAATGCAAGCTGAGTATAAATATACTGTATGTACATTAGTCTTACAGCATTTATATGATTGAAAACGTCTTTATTTTTTTGGAAAAATATTGCTTTGAATACATTTCTTAAAGCAAATTCGTTATGTTTATGAGCTTTGCTTGTGATTGTTTCTTTTCCAGTGTTTTTGACTGATTTAAGAGAAGTGAGAATCTGTCTTCCACTCTTTACTGAGAACAACAAAAGTTGTTCATAACCTTTGTAGGGTTCAGCTTCCTCAGCTATAGTTGAATACAAAACTTGGTGATGGTTCAGGTGGCTTTCTGAAAAACCTTTTAAAACCCCACCTCAAATTTCTTCTTGATTACAGTCAGACTTCACCATAACATTTAAATTGTTAGAATCCAAGCACAGCAAACAAATGTTAGGCTTGCATATATGTATTATTTTTTCTATGAGTGCTTCATAGCCTGTTTCTTCAGTACTGTTGTTTAACATGAAGGTTTTGTTGTATTCGTTCATTGGTCTGTGTGCAAAGAGGCAGAAACCTTGGAGAATGTATGAAGATGATTAAAGTTAATCATAAAATATGCTTGTCTTAGTGATGATGAAAGCCTTAATCCTTGCGTGCTACAGATCTGTGAATGCTGTTAATACCAAAAATGCCCATCAGTCAAGTAAATAAATGTTTTAGACCAAGAGCACTATCTTTTATTGTGCTTCCTTTCTGAAATATAAACATTTCTTAATTTTGTTCTTCTGACTCTCCTTTCTAGCTCTGCTTCGTGATGTTTTGGACACCAAACGTGTCAGAGAAGATTTTAGTTGACATAATTGGAGTAGACTTCGCTTTTGCAGAGCTGTGTGTTGTTCCTTTGCGCATCTTCTCCTTTTTCCCAGTTCCAGGTAAAACCAAGAAAATAAAAACTCTGTAACCTCAAAACTAATCCAGCTTTGAGGTGTGGTCATGGAGTCTGACTTGGCTGTACATGTAGGAGTGGTTAAGTGCATGCCTGGCACAATAACACTGTTTTTATCAAAGTCAGTGTAGACCAAGACTATTTACATCTGTAGTCAAGCTACAAAGGGTGCAGTAAGAGCAGTCTGTTATTTGGCAGACTTCTGACTGTCCAAAGTAAAACCTGAATTCTGGCTGTTGTAGATGACTAAGAACACAGACAAATAGCACTTGTGATACATATGTGCATGCATTGTTCTTCCATGAAGGCTGCGATTAACTTGGGAATAGCATCTCGGACTAACTGTGCAGGGACGTTGCCTCCAGCAGTCTCCCTTTGAGCTGCCAGTCTGAGTGGCACTTTCAGATATCATCACAGCAAAAACAGAATAAAGGTTAATATCTCTATTCAGGAAACAGAGATGCTTGACAGCAGCGTTGAAAGTGTTTCCCCTCAAAAAATTTCTAACTTCCGTAAACAAATGCTACGTGGTGTAGTGTGGCATACATCAGAACAGAGCATCTAATAAATTGATTGTAAGAGAACAGCTCTCATGAAGGATTGCTGTCTATAACTGGCTTTAATAAAAAATCGCTATGTTTAAGCAATTTGCACTAAAATCTACTTCATTTCTAGTAGGATTTCCCAGTGTGCAGAGTTACCAGAAAGAAATTTTACTGCTTGTATTTCTGAATGGTGCTTTCTGTATGCAAAAGTCTTTGTATGAAATGACTGGCGTTCACTGCTCTTACCTCCTCTTTTCCCTTTCCCCTCCTCTTCCTCTGTTTGTGAACAGTGACGGTCAGAGCACACTTAACTGGTTGGCTGATGACTCTGAAGAAGACGTTTGTGCTGGCACCCAGCTCAGTGCTGCGGATTATTGTCCTCATCACTAGTCTCATTGTTCTGCCTTACTTGGGGTAAGTTTCTCTGCTCTCCACAGAGATGATGGAATTGCTTTTCTCTGCATTCCTGTTTCCTGTCCTTTCATAGCTGAATTTGTTTAAGCCAGAACATCTACCCCAAATACTAGCTGTAATATGAACCTAAACAGTCGCAATATCTTGAAAAGAAACATTTACAATTATACAAGTGTGACTTTGATGTAGACAGAGAAGATTCTGATGTCTGTTTTGAAAAAATGCACAAATGCCAGAGGCAAAAACATGTCCTACGTGGAATTTATTTCCATTATGTTAAATGCGCTGTTAAGAAAGCTATTAGAAGAGTGTCTTGTTTATAAGGTTAAAGAATTTATTCTACAGCACACTTTACAGTACTTCAAATTCTGTATTCAGTTTTTCTTAGTCGAGAATTTGATTCAGGATCTGTTTCTTTTCCTAAATAATGAAATACATTATGAAACAAAGAAGTCCTTTAGAACACCTGTTAGTCTCTTCACTAGTGCATTATATTTTTGAAAGATATACTTCTGAAAACAGATGGGTTCTATATGCCAGTGGAAATACAGTAATGCATCATGCATTGTCACACAACCATGACAATTTTTTTTGTGCTGCCCACAGAGTTCATGGAGCCACTCTTGGAGTAGGATCCCTTCTAGCAGGTTTTGTGGGAGAATCCACCATGGTTGCGATAGCAGCCTGTTACGTCTATCGGAAACAGGTAAGAAGTAGGCTCTGCAGGATCTGGTGAAAGCAGTAGATGGTGGATTTTACTTCAGACTTTCAGACTTTGAATATGTTTTTGAAATGTTAACTCCCTGGCATCCCCACTTTGTTTACAGACCAGTCTGTTCACAGGTGCATAAGAAAATATAAAATGTTGTGATTATGTTACGATGTTTTTCTTTAGCACCAGAGTAAAACTGTCAAATTTGAAGTGGCTATTCTAGCCCTGTGTTCTCACAACACCTATCTGTTTTAGACTGACCTTCTGATTGTTTGTTTGTTGCAGTAGTAGCTTACAGAGTGTTTCTAGCCAGGGACATGGTGCTTCATTTTTTGCAGGCAGTAGTAGTAATTTCTGTGCCAAGCTAATTAATTCCCTTACTGGAATTAGCATGTAACTCACACCATCATTTCAACAGCCACTGTGACAGTGGCAGAGCCAACCAGTGGCTGTATGGATCAACGTCTTTTCGCCTAAAGAGGTAACAAGTGCTCAGTACTTGAGAGCTGCAAATCAAGTGTTGTGTAGACACCTCTGAAATTTTTGAAAGTCTGATACGCCTAAACTCAGCAGAATCAGTAATACCTATGGGGGTATTTTTGTCAGTTTTACAAGTGTTTTCAGTAAGACTACTCAGCCTGCTGAGAAATGGATAATAAGGAACAGATGCTTCAATTTGTTTTTTAGTGGTGCTGAATACTTCTTAGCTTTACTAATCCAGGACATCCTGGATGAATCATAGGACTCTTGAATGCTCTCCTGCTCCTGCTGTCCAAAAATACTCAAATATTACGTAGGCTTTGGTGGGGTGGGGGCTCACAGTAGATAGGCAATACCAAGAAAAGCCAGAATGCTTACATCTGATAAAATTACTGAAGTGTAACATTTGAGAAGTTAAGATTTCTCCCTAGAGCAACTTATCTTCTCCAATATTTTGTTTGCTTTTCTTTTTTAATAATCATAAGTCCATGATATAAAAGATTCCAGATGCTTTCTTCCCTCCAGTCACACTGAAGCCTGTCTTGGATGTCTCTTAGCATAAGCGATGCCTCTGTTATTGCGTTTATGTTGGAAATGAGAAAGCTGAGTCCCAAAAGTTTACGGAAACATTCGAAGTTACGACAACTTGCTAGTGACAAGCTGTGATCATGACACAGATATTCTAGCTCTTTGTTACGAACTCTAACAAATACATTATTCCAACCTTGTTTCTCCCAGTGCCCAAAGTATGTAGGACTATGTTCACAAGCAACGTATTTGTATGTTTATGAATGGTTGTTTCAATCTAGAAAAAGAAGCGGAATGAGAATGAAACATCTGCAGAAGGTGAAGACTCTGCAATGACCGACATGCCTCACACGGAGGAAATGACAGACATCGTAGAAATGAGAGAAGAGAATGAATAATAAATGGGATGCAATTGTTCTCTACAGGGACGATTGGAGTGACACTTCAGCATCTTGTCGTCTCTCATACTTTTTTGTTTGTTTGTTTTTATTTTTGTAATAAAGAGGCCTTGATTTAAAAGGTTTCAGATAAATTCTCTAGCATACTGAGTATGCTCACACTGATGAGGGACCTAAAAAGAGGTCTTTGCTTTTTCTTTTTCAATTGAATTTGTTTTCTCACTCCATGCAGACAGACATAAAAGATACAATTGCATCACTGTAGAGTCTTCCTTACTTATGCATCCACCCTCTCTGGACAATCTGCATTCATCAACCAAAGCCCTGCTGTGCGCGTGTGCGTGTGCACACACATGAGTGCCACTGGCTCAGTGCTACTGCCATAATCCTACTCCCTCCCCTCTTTCCTTTTCCTTCCTTTTCTTTATGAGAAATGTTAAGGAAAAGAAGTTTGGAATACAGAGCTTTATTTTACTTGCTTGAAAATGACTTTGCTACATGAACTAATATATTATGGTGAACTATATCTTTTTGTTTGGCCTCATCACTAGAGCTTATACTGCACAGGGTACGAGACAGGGAGGAACATGTAAGTCTCCACGTGGAAAGTGGAGAAAAAACAGGCTCTTTTCTCCTGTTAAAAGTGTGTGGATGTGTATATACACACACAGAGACATACATGTATATATATTTATATATATATGCATACGATAAATAAAATACACACAGGACAAGAACTCTGTTTTGTTTTCATTCCACCCAAAAGACAGGAATCTTTTGAAAAATGTAAGCATTTAATTCAGAATCTTCTTGAATGGTTAAGCACCAGCTCATATAGTTTTCTTTAGAAAAAAAAAATGCACTTTCCTCTTGTGAAGAGGGTGATAGCAACTGATAGAATTTGACTGTATTTAAACAAAAAATAAAAATTGACAAACTTTATGAAAGTTCTTGTCCACTGATTTAACTTCAATTTTTAAAGGCTGATTTGCTCTACACTTACTTCTGGTGTTTATATATTGAAAGAAAAAGATTAGGTGGCTTATGCAGGATACCATGGTATATCACGTTACTCCACACAGTTCCATGAAGTTGTTTATTTGGTGATGTACACATACACACACGTATATATATAAATATATATATACACATATATGTATGTTTTGCTATGATATATTTACCTATGCAGTAGATCAAAACCAGTATGGTGAAGCGCAAATACTGATGATCCTCCAAGTCCTCAGTTAGGGCCCATGATCACTCGTTAGCTCTTAACAGTGTCATGGAAGTGGAAAGCTGCTCGAACCAGCAAGTTGCACTTTGCAAACCAGGCAGGCACTGTGCGGTTTAATTGGGCCATAAGCAGTAGAGCAGGGGGTTGGATGGTCGGTCTGTGTCAAGCGGAACTGAAGCCTGTGTAAGGGGTTACTGAACCAGAGATGGTTTGGGTGCCACCGATGATGGCTGCGGGAGCAGCTTCTGTTGCTGTGCTGTTCTGTGTTTGGCTGCGGGGCAGCGTTCCTCTGTCCAGTTTGTAGTCGCGTGGGTTCTTTCAGTTGTAGCCGTGCCAGAGTTTGGATTCAGTTATCCTACATGCTATATCTGCAAACCAGTTAATTTAAACTTTGTTTAGTAAAAATATATTTTTATAAGTTGTGGAAATGATTATTTAATTGTGGACAACTTCAGTTTCTAGATTATTCACCAGGTAGTCCCAGCACTCAGAGAATTGATCAGAACTAGACATTACTTTAAATGTTATTTCAATATATGTGTGTATATACATACACATGTGTATAAATATATATATTGTATATGATGTACATTTATTTTAAGCTACAGTACATTTCTTATTTTTCCAAGTTCAGCTGAAAATGTCTCTAAAACACTACAGAGTTGGCTAGAAAACAGGTATAGCTATAACGAAAGGCATTGTATCAATGAACTTTATTTTAGACATTTGTACCAATTTGATGTATGCACAAGTGCTGTAAGAAAAGACTCAGAAGTGATTTTGCTGAATGATAGACTTGAAAAATCAGTTTGTGGTTAATGAGCAGTGGCACTGAGAGGGAAGACTAAATCTAATAGCCACACATTTTCTGTGCCACCATACGGTTGTTCTCATTGTTTCTTACAGTAGATTTTTTTAGAGGACAAAAAAAATCCTCAGACAAATGAACTTTGTACAGAATGGAGGCTGTACACATAAACATTCATGAACATAGACTCACAAACAGTCGTATGTGTATAACATGTATATGGACTGTTACAGATCACAGTGGTCAGTTGAGGTCTTCTATGTTCCTATAGTTTTGATTCCTCCGGTGCATTTGTATCCAAATCCACAACGTAGTTTTTCAGGAACTGTAGGGATAAAGCAAGAAATTATTTTTGTGTAGTATTTCTTTTGGCACATGACTGAAATACAGCAGCAGCAGTATTTTTGAAGAATTTTGAGCATTGCAGATGTAGGGTTCAAGGTGATAACTGCACCAATAAATACGAATTTGAAAACAAATCAGGTGAAACGTTGAGTCTTTTAGATAGAAAACTGAACAATCATCAAAAAGCAAATTCTTGGTCATATAGAGCAAAACTAATGGTATTGTAAAAGGCAAAATTTCAATTCTGTGGGTAGCATTTAATATTCCTTTACTTTGTAAAATAACAAATGAGCACAGGAGTGGCAGGATTCAGGCAAGAGTTCACGTAGTTTTGTGAGGACACATGCATAACATTTATTTCCATTTCCTGTGGGTTATGTATTTTTTACATATTGCTCTGCTGGGTTAACCAAATCTGCTGTTTCCACAACACGTAACTCCAAATGGGAGCTCGGTGTCCCAGCAGATGCTCGCTCATGTTGGCATGATCAGCCTGATGACACGTCCACGAGGAGCTTCGTGTGTCCCAGCAGCTTGACACTGCATCTGGTGACAGCTTCAAGGGCTTCAGCAACAGTCTGAGCCCTACCTGTGCTGGCCCTGTTTTGTGGTGGATCCAGCTGGGTCACCTTTGGACAGAGAGTGAGTGTCACCGTGTCCAGCTTGGCTGAACCCCACTGAAAGTGTCCGAGCCTTACCCACTCGAGCGTTTCTCCTGAGCAGGCCCTCGTGAACGTGCTGTCCTCTTCATGCCCAAAGGAACTCCTGAATATTGGTGAAATACTGTCTCCTTTGTGGTGTTGCTTATGAAATTGCTATCTGTGCAATACATTTTGAAGTAATAGAAATCTGTTCAGTTTCCTTTTCTTTGAGAGAGACACAGCGTGCTCATTGCAGCGGGTTCGTGTGGAGTTTTAGCCTTTCAGGGTTTTCTTGAGAATTACTGAATTATATAAATGAAATTACAATAAAAAGAGGAAAAAAGTTGATCTGCATCCTACATCTTATGAGTCAGACCATGAGAGATCATATACCACACAGCAGGAAGTAAAAGGGACGCCGATAAGTTGTGGATTAACGTTCCTAGGCCTTTAATACATCCCTGAAGTTGTGTTAACTGTCTGAGTTTTCCTTTCACAGACCTAACAGCAGTTGGAACACACCTAGTTTTGTATCTCCCCCTCACACTTATCAGGCAATGGCCCTGGTGAGGCAAGCTCTGCGTGTCCCATCCCTCTCACATGGCCGCACGGCCACGAGCACTCAGTGGCCTGCTAGCTAGAGCTGCGCTGGGCCAGAGGATGGGGTGAGTAACAGAGAACTCTTTTGTTTTCTACTCACTTTTTGCTGCTAAATATTTCCTTTGAACGGGAGAGATTTATATCTGGCTCGTGGTTGGGTTTTGCTGAAATGCTGCAGACAGACAGAGTGGCTGGAGACAGCGGGCGAGCTGCTGAATGCGGCGTATTCAAGGCAGGCCATGGCACACAGACAGGAGCCTTTTGAAGGAGAGAGTTCTTTTTTTGTGGGCTGGCGCCTCGTGCTTAAAGGGAAGGGTGAAAAGTCGCCTTGGGGTCAGGTGCTCGGGGCGGCTGGGGCTGCGAGGCACGGGCACTGCGGCATGGAGCGGGAGTGGGAAGGCAGCAGCACGCCTCGGCCTCTCACCAAGGGGTGGATGTGGTGTGATCAGCGGGACCAGGGTGCAGCTGGGCGATACCTGAGTGTAGTTCCATAGCCATTAGTGTATCAGAAAGCCATGCATCTGCCTATGAATATATAAATAAGCACGTCTGTATGTGTGTCTAAGAGTTTGATGCACACATTTTTACTACTGACTGTATATAGTGTGTTGGAACAAAGATTCAGAAATAAGTATGACCTTAAAGAGGGACTAGGCTGTGTGAAAATTTGCAGTTTAAAGCTGCAAGAGTGAATAAATTAAATGACCTTTCATCACACATGATACCAGTAAGATAAAGTGGGATTTAGGTCAGTAAGCTGAAATAGGAGAGAAGTGGGGAACGCGGAAAAGCTTCTGGATGTGGTGTATCCAGCCCAAAGAGAACAGCACGATGTGGAAGTCAGTTAACAGAGAACAGAAAATGGCTGCTGCTGTTGTCATTGTAACTGCAGTGGAGAGGATTTAAGGGTGAGAAGTGATGCGTAAATACAGCACAGCTTCGAGTATTTTGGTTTCTGAGAGTGGAGGAGTCATCAGAGAGCAGAGTGTGAAAACATCTCGGAAGATTATTCAAGCAGAAATAAACCAATACGCAGGTTTCATGGCATGCAGAGAGGAGGCCTTACATTGCTTACTGGTTCTGAGTAACTGGCAGTAAATGGGTAACCAGGCAAATGTCATGAGCATTAGCTAAACAAAGAGCAAATCACACAATTTTGGTATCAAAATTCTCCTTGGCATTACCAGGTCTTGTCACTGCTCAAATCAACTTGTGAGTTTTACCTCGTCATTTTTTTCTCTCATCTGCAGTTCTGCATCTTCAGACATTTCCTTGTTTTCTTCCGAAGGCTCCTGCTAGGCTTATTTTGTCTGTTGGCATTTTGAGAAGGAAAATGTTGTCTTCATGCTGAATGTCAAGTAATGCAGTCATTAAAAAGTAGCTTAAAACAAAATTGTTTTTTTGATGAACTGCTTTTTACTTTTCATTTGCTACGCTGAAAAGGAGAGTCATGAAACAGAAGAAACTGGGGGGTGTTCTTTATTTAAAATCAAGAATTCAAAGAATTAATTCAAGCTCATTACTGAGCTTGAGCCATTTTCTGACCTCCTACTGATTCTGTAGCACCAGGACCCCAGCTTTTCCAGCGGAGCTAGCCCTGCAGCCCCACGGCGGCATGCAGCCGTTTGAAGCACTGGGAAGCACAGGACTTCATGAATTTGAAAACTGAAAATACATCCTGAAGAGCTGGAGGGGCTGATTAAGAGGGACGATCTATTAAGTTTAAAATTCAGCTGAACTTGAGCAACCTGATCAATGTCTAAAGCGACCCCGCTTTGGGGCTACATGGATGACTGCCTGCTGTCCCCTTCCGACCTAAATTGTTCTCTGGTTCAGTTAGGAACCCAGGCCAGTCCTGTCATCTTAAGGGACTCAAGACTGGTCTTTCTAGGGTTTCAGATCAGGGCTGAGAGACAGTGCCCACTAGGGTGCCCACAGATATCCACAATGTGGATATCTGTGCCAAAATCTGAGCTTCACAGATTCTTTTGCAGATGACAAAACTTCCATGTTTCAGAGCCAGCTGTAAAGCACCCTCCCACCCTGTGGGAGCCCCACAATGAGGGCAAAGCAAAAATAAGCTATTGTATATGCAGACAAAATATTTGAGAACTGCACTGCACTTTTACAGTTAACTCTCTCAGTACAAAAGCCTGAAACCAGCAAGCAGTTGCATGCATCACCTTCTTTTCAAGTGCATCATTCAGCACTATAAAAAAAGCTATCCTTTCTGATAATTCCTCTTTGTAATCCAGGTAATGCAAAGTAATACTTAAATTTATGTAATAAAAACAGCTTGGCCTAACTACAAATGAGGGCATATAAATACTCTCTTAGGAAAAGATGCATTTTAAAATTGAAGCAACAGCTGTATCTGTAATTCAGCCAAAACACAAACAAAAGCAAAAAAAAAAAAATTAAAAAATAAAAATTTTGAAAAAAAGCATTAGCTTTCTATGAGTATGGAGCTTGGGTGGCAAGCAGAGTATGTGTACACGTGCAGAAAGCAGCAGATCTTGCACTAGCATGCTCAGCTTTGTAGTTTGCTGCCTAAGACAGCACTAATGTAACTCCGCTTTTGTGCCCTATTACAGTAAACAAGATGTCCCTCCTAAGCTGTAATGAAACAATTGGGAGGCTGCAGGCAATAAGGTTACTTGCATCAGCTGATTTTATCCACAGACCTAGCAAATGCCACAAAATTGCATAAGCAAAACCTGCAAAAAAACGAATGGTATGTATGCATTTTTGTAGATGACATCAAAAAGCTTTTTAAAAATAAATCTAATCACTCTTTAAATAACGTAGGTCAAAGTGCACTTCACTTACTTTAGGTTTAATAAAAATCTACCTGCGAAACACTGTATGCTATTATAAAGCAAACGCACAAGCTGCGGAATTGAACCTGTGTTTTTAAACGGGACAGAAGCTCCTACCACCACCGTAAAGGCCGTCAAGCTCAGATCATGTTCACAACGCTGGCCCCATCACTCTGCTACTTCAGATCTGCTTTTTGTGCTGCTGCCTCCACCTTTCTTGAAGCCAAGCACGTAGGGCAGAGTTTGGTAGGGGATGCCCATGGCCAGAGGACCCCAGGGTTTGCCTGCCAAGTGGGAGGTGACGCGAGGCACAAAGCCCCTTTAGAAGGACACTGCCTGATGGTTCGTCATTCCACCGCTAGGAGCGAGCTGGCAGCAGCGGTCCTCCCTAGAGCTGGCTCTTCTGACATGGGGAAAACAGACCTTGCTTTTAGCTGATGGACTTGAAGCTGGGGTTGCAGCCAGAGTCAGGTCCGCTGATGCTGCTTCTGTTATTTGTGCTGCGACTCTGGCAGAGCATCTTAATGCCATAGGCTTCAGAAATACCGACTGGAGACCAAGGAGTCTGTTCTGCTTGGTGGGATAGATGAAAGATGTTAAATGGTGCTTGGGCAGCACAGCCTAGCAGCCTTCCTAAGCTTTGAGAAATCCTTGGTTTAGAATCGGTATCAGACAGAAAGTTCCTGGGAGTGCCTGAGAAGGAGCATAACAGCAAGCGAGTGTAGAAGAGTGAGTGCCAGAGCATGTTCAAGTGGAGGAAATGGCTGCAAGAGTGGCTTAAGCTGTCCTTTGCAAGCACTGCAGTGTCTGCATCATCCTGCAAGGACTGTGCTCGTGGGCAGCCAGAAACATGACTCCCTCATTTATCATCTTTAGTGAGAAGTTCACTCACCTTTAAAGGTTACCAGGCAGCATTGCTGACGCTAGATAGACCTGAACTTTACAGTGATAGGAATACAAAAGGCAGCAAACTTTTTCAGTCTTTTTGCAGTGGAGAAAGAAGGAAGCTTCACGTGTCCCACTCTCTCCATCTTCACACACACGAGCATGGCCAACTACAAGGTCACTCTAGAAAGAAACTCTAAAGCTGAGCAAAACCTAAAGGGCAGAGCTGAAGATGAGACCTGTTTTGTATTCACACAGGGGATCATCTTGGAGGAGAGCCAAACTGTATGGACGTGTCCCCCAGAAAGTATCTCAAAAGAAGTTCAGTTTCAGAACAGAGGTTCAGGATTGCTTTGACCACATTGTTCAGCATTTGTAAAGTAGTAACAACAAGGACAGCAGGTTATCCAATCTTCTAAAGGTGCTCTAAGGATAGAATTTACTGATGCTGGTGAAAAATGCTTGGATACTACAGGGAACAGCACCACAGAAATGCCTATAAATACTGAACTCACATTTGCATGTTCTAATTGTGCCTTTGGGTTCTCTAAAATTGACTTGTTTTTAGTTTAATGGAAATACTTCAAAAAAAGGTGAGAGTGGGGGATAGAGTCTTGAAGCAGCATCCTAAAAAGGGGTAGCACAGTATCAGAAAGAGTGGGAGGATGTTTGGGGACCTTGACCCCCTGACCATGGAGTATTCTGCAGGACAAGGTCTTGTTCTCAGCAGGCTTGCAACACTGGAAAAGGCAAAAGTAGTAGCTGGCCACCCTTTAGGGAATGCTGTCTTTGCACTGGGATTAAGGTCACCTTTCCATAAAGAAAAAGCTTTTTTTTTCCGGTTTGTTTCTGTCATTTTAAGGTAAATCTGAAAACCAGGCAAATGGATATTTCACCTAAGAGGTACCACTTGCTTTTCAGTTCTTTCAGAATATCTTTCAGTATCAGATTCAGATTCTTTTGGTGTCTTTCAGGATAAAGCTATCTTTATGCAAAGCAGTAGGCCTAATAGCAATCCTTGACTACTTAAACAAGTCAATTTTCCAAGGACTGTAGATGTCAAGTGAGAGCACTATTTGGAACTACAGTACAGGGATCCTAGATTTTAAAAGAAATGTTACCTCATGCATCATTTTCTGTCATACTTGTAGAATTCCAGTTGATTTCTCTCAAAAGAAGCGTTGCTTTCTGTAAGACGTACACCTAAAGCTATCAGTTTGTTTTTTAATGAACGTTTTGCTTTGCTTTAAACATGTGGGTTTTCTGTAACCTCTAAAGAAACCAATGAAGGTAAAAACTTTGTACATTTTTAAATGACTGGTCAAAAGTATAAAAGTACATGTTGCATTAAAATTGAGTGTTGTTTATGTATTTAACAGAGATGTATGTTTTTGCATTGTTAAAAAGAATGATCTATGCTTTCTTTTTGGAGGGGGGGAGATCTATGCTCCAATATTGTCCAATAGCTTTCATATTCTAATTACTTTAAGTAAAGTTCTAACAGTTTGCATATGATTCTGATTGCCTCTGTGTTATTAATTCTTGCAATCTGACATGGTCTAAAGTACTCTTCTCACGTGGAACAAGCAAAATACACCCCCTGATGAGAAATTAATCCAACGCTCAAATTGCTGTTGAATTATGAGCATGATGCTGCCAACTGTAAGGTCTTACCTTGTGTTGTGGATTAACTCAGCAGCAGCTCAGCACCACACATTCGTTCGCTCACTACCCCCTCCCAGAGGGATAGGGGAGAGAATTGGGAGAAAAAACGACAAAGTAGAACTTGAGGGTTGAGATGCAAACTATTTACTAAGACAGAAAAGGAAGAGAAAAAGGTAATGATAATAATATTTAAACAGAAACAAATGATGCACAAAGCAATCGTTCACCACCCGCTGATCGATGCCCAGCCAGTCCCCATGCTCCCCAGTGGCTGCTGCCTGGCCAACTCCCCACAGCTTTTCCAAGTTTTTTTCACGCGATGCCATATGGCATGGGACATCCCTTTGGCCAGTTTGGGTCAGCTGTCCTGGTTCTGTCCCCTCCCAGCTCCTCGTGATCTCTCAGCCCCCCTCACTGGCAGGACAACATGAAGAGCTGAAAAACTGAAGTGTCTTTGGCTCTGTGCAGCACTGCTCAGCAACAACTAAAACATCAGCGTGTTATCAACACTTTTTCTCCTGAAGCCAAAACACAGCATCATACCAGACACTAGGAAGGAAAAATCAGCTCTGTCCCAGCTGAAATTGGGACAGCCTGAAGTAAATGAAATCCAAGGGCATCCATAAACCAATGCAGGACAAGCGCTTTATTTCTACAAAGCCTCCATGAGTTGCTAAATGGAATTACTGTGTTTAGAGTACTTTTTCCACACCAACCCTGAAACTTTTATTATTCCTGTTAAATAGATACTTAGTACTTAAAGTAGAGCATTCTTCTCATTAGGTCAGAGTAAACTCAAAAGTCGTGAGAAGATCCTTCATCCACCCATCTGGCAAGCTCCCAAAGGCATTCTTTCAAAGCTGTGAAAACATTCCTGCACCAAAAATGTTTAGTGTTTGGTTTTGAACAATGTTTCTGTCCCTTGGGCACTGCAGTGACCAAATCTGCACCACCCAGTGCAGCGAGGAGGCTGAGGATGGGATCACGGCCTGAAATAGCTCTCCTAATGTGACACTTGAGCGGCTGCTGTTTTTAAGGCCTTAGAAAGGTTTGGTGGTAAGGCTTTGCTCACTCATGTGGCCAACCCCAAGAACTCTGCTGCCTCGTTGTCTTCCTGGTAAGGCACAAAATGGCCAAGCCGTGCCATTTTCTATTTCCAGCTTTAGGCTGAGCAGCAACTCTCTGTAGGGCGTGTGCTGGCGTAGTTGGGAGCAGCAGCTGTGTTTTGCCCAGAGAGCCCTCAGAGACCCTTGCACTGGCTATGGGCACTGGGGCTGCCTCTTCCTGCTCTCCAGCCCCTGACTGTTGTCACCATCCCTGAAGGAAGGATCTGCTTGTATCTTGTCACCTCATATCTGGTTCCTGCCCAAGGCCAAGAACATAATTAGGGCCTCTAAATAAGCAAGAGCCTCTAAGGGCCTCTAATAAGCAACTCTCTGAGGTGCTCATTAGCTGCTGGCACCCACCACTGCCTTCCCATGGCTGCTTGCAGAGGGCACAGCCTGACCTTACCCAGCTATCCCTGCTGAGAGCGCTGGCCTGGCAGGAGGCCATGCTAAAAAAAAAAAAATAAAATAAAAAAATCTACACAATTAAAAATGTGGGCTGGGATAGGGCCCTGCAGCCTAGGCGCAGGCCAGGAGCAGGCAGCCCTCCGCCCTGCAGAGGGGCAGGTGGGCAGCACCCTGCTGCAGGAGGGCTGGAGCCCAGCTGCAAATCATGTCCGGGGAACACTGCTGCCCTGTGGATTTCAGCTAGCAGTGATGCAACAGGCAGTCACATGCAGTGACTTTGACTTTTTAATCGAAGCTTTCTCTTTTTGAAACAATGCAGGCTTTATTTCTCTCTCCATAAGCAAGAAAAAGTCAGGCTGTAAGCATGTGAAAAGCAGAAAAGGATGGTAAATAGCATTATTAATTCACCTTCTTTGCTTGCAGTCTTGGAAGTCTCCTCTCCTANCACCACTGCCTTCAGAGAGCTGTTTTCCCCTCACTGCTCCCTGACTGTTCCTCCACTGGTAACAACTTACCCTTCCCTCAGTGTGGTGACTGAATCCAGGTTTAATCCAGGTTATTTCCCTAGATGTCACAAACAGACCTCAGACACGAGTCCTCAACGGCAGGCAGGTGCAATGCAAACCCAGAGCATTTTCCACCTTCTTGTTGCATCCTTTCAGTCTCCTCACACCCTGCAGCACTGCCCCTGCAGCACCCCTGGCAGCGCAGTGTCCTTGCGCTGGGGGCTGGCAGAGCACTCATCCCTCTGACACCCCCCGTCTCACAGACTGTACCACGCAGCATTTGCTTTTGTGTCTCATAACCAATACTAAGGTGAGGCAGACGGCTCACAAGATGGCAGCTCCGCAGAAGTTCTGTACCGTATGTATGTGCTGCTGGAAGATCTGCGCCACACTGAGGAATGGAAAGGACTCATTATCATGGACAGGCAAAAGAGTGCCAGCAATGAACATAGGTTTGACGGGAAGAGAATGACTGCCATCATCTTTTTGTTGGGCTTGTGTGAAACAGCACCAGTGAGGGATGTACCAGACAGCCAAGGCAAACACTCTCCCGGTCCCTGTGGCATGGCAGAGATACTGACAGGGAGGCAAAGCAGGGCCCAGGAGTGGCTACAGGGGAGGACAGTATCCAGGAGAAAGTCAGGCAGTAATTAAATGTTCATATAGGCTGTACTGTAGCTGTGAAAAAGTGAGCCTTCTTCCTCTAGGTCACTCAAAAGAAGTGACATCTTCCCATATCTCCTCCCAGAGCAGCATTTTTGCAGCAGCTGGAGCCAGGGCTCCCAAGCCTACAACCAAAGCAGATGGCTCTGTGCCAAGCCCACCTAGCACGTCATCTTTACACAGTCTCTTTGGGGAACCAGGTGTTTCTGTGGCAAGCCCCACCAATGGCAACATAATCCCTTCCATACAGGAGAGCTGCCTTCACCACAGCACTCTTAGGGTTTACATCCCAGTTCCTCACAGGAAATTTCACATCATTATTCCCTTTGAACTTCTTATGGCTATAGACCTCTGTTGCCACTTCCCATCTTCTCCCTGTGAAGGCAGACTTGTCAGAATGAAGCATGTTTGGGATGGTAGTGACGGGGGGATTTAGGAACACTCGGACATTTCATTTGGATGTCTGGCCATCAGGTGCTTCCAGAAGCCATCACAGTTTTGCTTTAAACATTGCTCCAAGCTCACCGGCCCTTTCTTTATAAAATAATGTTTCCCATTACCTACTACCTTTAAAAAGGCACTCCGTTGTTTGGGTTAATTGATTTCAGCATGATTTGATGAGACAAAGCCCAGCACACCTGAGTGAGGGGAGTAAAACAAGCAAACACCATGGAAGCACTTGACTGTCTAGAAGTAACAAGCCAGCCCCTAACGCAAATGTGCAAGAGCCACGTGCCAGCCTCCAGCAGCAATATCTGAGGAGGTGCAGGAGGCCAAGTGTTGCTCCACCTGTGTGTTCTCTGGGCTGGAGGGAAGACAGGAATCTGAGACACACAGCAAGAGGCGGGCTGTGCTCAGACTGTAGCAAGCGTAGCACTGTGCAAGTGCTATTTCAGTACAAGGGAAATTAACTGTTAAACTCCTGCAGTGCTTTTTTTCCTTGTTTTGTGACCCCTCTTTCCCCTTTCTTTCCAGCCCTGTTAGGTATGCAGGCCAACAACAGTCCCAGAGGAGCAACTTCATTACTGGTTCTGCCCCTCTCTCCCCTTAAGGATACAAATGCAATGACAGGCTCAGGTGGGAGAACAGAAACTGCTGTTAACTCCTGCCTGCTGCCTTGCTGAAAGCATCACTCTCCTCCAAAACAAGTTCTCCCTTGATGAGGTTCATTACACCCTGACACAGAAACCCAACTTTGTCAACAAGAGGCAGAAAAGCTTGCAAAATGAACACGCCGCAGAAGTGGCAAGAAGCAGGCTCTCACCCAAGCTGTTACTTTCAGCTCTGCACAACTGCTCTTTGAACCAAGCACCCAGGTCTTCTGCAGCAAAGCAAAAGCCTAAATGGTATGCGATACTTAGAAAAAGAATCCGCTCAAAGGAAGGGGTTCTAGGAAGTTCGAGTGAAATAAACACCAATCTTTGTTGGCCCCTACGCCCCCTACAGACTGTAAACCCTCCTTGCTGTTATAATTCTTTTCTGGTAACCTTTCATACTGGAGGAAAAAAAAATCTTTCTTACAATGTAAAAAAGCAACATTCAGAATCATAAAGAGGGAGTGATAGTCTGGTAAGCGTTCCACATCCAAAGGTACAGCCTGGTACATCTGTAAGTGTAAAGCAGTGTTTTACATTTAACACATTCCTTTTAGCTAGAAAGGTGCATTCTTTTCTTATCTCTGTGATTCAGGAACAACAGCGTAGGCAGTAACAGAAAACTGTTTTCATATTTATTCTATTTTTCTAAGCACATCTCAATCTTTATAAAACGTCTATGGCTAGAAACATTTTTGTACTCTACAATAAAGACAGCAGAAATAAAATATAGTTTGCACAGCCACAAAGGTGGGTGGAAACTACTAGATTTATAGGTTTTAAAAATGATTTGATCTGCTCTTGGACAATTTCAGAGTCCAACCTCACTGTTCCTCCCCCTATATTATTCCTGACACTTTTTCAGCCTCATCTTTGTGTTAGGAGAGCAAGGTATCCCAGAAACAGTGCCCAGGGCTCACACACGGCAACGCAGCTCAGCTGCTAACTCTTACACAAATTATTCTGGTTACAAAGATTCAAATAGTCAATACATCAGCTGAAGGCTTGGACAAAAAGAAAACACAGATAGATACTTCAAAAGCCAACAAAGATAGGACATCATAAAAATCGCAGCCCCTACCAGCAGGTTCTTATTCAAGATAAACTAAGAACTATGATATTCAACAAGAATCGTGACCACCTTTCCTAACTGAGGGGAAAAGGGGGGAGAGGACTGTAGAAAATCTCAAGTCTCTCATTGTTTCATCTCACAGCATTCCACACATTTTCAAAATACCTTTCACCTGCCTATGCACCATCAGTTATAACTGATCTATGGCATCACGTAAATCTACACAAATAAGCTGAAGCTGCTAAACCATTATATTTTACAGCCACTGGATCAAGAAAAAAAAGCATTTTCCTCTTATTATAGCTACTGAGCACAGTCTGTACGTGCACGCTGCTAATGTGCGTGGAGCACTGTTGCTGGGTGTGGCGGCCCCAGGACTCCTGGGTGCCAGGGTGCCCGGCAGCACCGTGCCCGCAGTGACACCTGCTGGGCCGGGGCTGCGCCCAGCGAGCTCTGCCAGGCGCACCAAGAGAGGACCCAGGCATCACTGTGGGCTAGAACGTGAACGGTTTTGGTGAGCGTGATGGGAGACAAAGGCTGTTGAAGTAAAGAAGGATGCAAAGAGAAGGCGGCTGCAAGCCGGGGATATGATCCTCCAGAAGAGCCAGCTGGCAATCACAGGCAAAGCTGCACCCTTCCTCAGTACACTGCTGCACTCCCTCGGCTGCCCTGATAACTGCCTTGCTCCCCAGCGGCTCGACACATCTCCTGTGGTTGGTTGCTTCTTTTGGCGTCCCATCGGCTTGAACAGAAGTCAGGATAAGGGCAACTCATCAGCACTCATTCAGCAGGGGGGTATGTTCCTCCACGAGGCCGTGCTAAGCACTCCCTGCTCCACTTTTAGCTCTGTGGAATTGATAACATTTCCTTTTCATTTCTCAGATTCTGATTTTCCTCAACAAATATATAAATGGAAATAATCTCTGCATCTGTCTGACTTAAAGCACGTTAGCCGATGTCATGGTACAATTATGTACCTAGCGGCAAGCTTCCAGAGCATGCTCCCTACGATCTTCCACCATGACCAAGAAAGGGAGCATCAGTAAAGGACATCTGCTCATCTTAAAACATTGTCAAGTCGTATCCTGTCAACTAGAATACTGGGAGAACTAATGTTGTCTGCTGGCCATGACTGACAAGATGCACAACTGACACAAATATCAGGGACATTGGGTCATGAACAGAGCTACGCACCTGATACACAGTGCAAGAGCTCCCTCTCCCTGTTTCCTTTAATGCCAAGAAGAGGCTACTTGACCAGGTCCATCATCCCAGTACAAAACAAGTTACCCCTTTCTCTCCCTACCTAATGGTAGGCCTGCTGCTGTCCCACAGAAATAAACCTGGCCAGGATTTTGTCAGATTGTTGAGTCAAAGTTGCACGCAGTTGCAGTGCTGAACCAGACACACGTGCATCTCCGCAGGCAGCCCAGCTCTGGGTGAGCTCCCACAGGGGCCATCAGGCTGGGTTCAGCGCTGCTCAGAGCTGCACCAAGCCTGAGCATTCTACCCTGACTGCAGCTCCACTTCAGCACAATTCTATCCACATCCAACCACTCCCACATGGTACAACGCAAAGCCTAGCAAGCCCCAAGATCATCTGGATCGCTGTTTTCTTTTGTATCAAGAAATTGTGGTACACTTTCACCAAGGCAGATGGAAGGTAAGTATCCGTTAACTCTGTAATAATCTTCCTTACTAAGAGACTAAATAAAAGCAAAGTAAAATTTTGTGTAGAATACTGCATTGCTTAGTAAAAATACATCCTTAAGTGCCTTTTAAAAAGCAATCAGCCCAAGTCAAAGCACCAAGAAAAGAGGATGTTTCTGTTCAACACCTGAAAATATGCTAAAATGGTTCAGGAGGACACAATGAATGGGTGTCTCTCTCCAAACAGGGAGAAAGTTGTGTGCTAACACTGAGGTTAAACAGCTAAAAGATGGGCATGAAGTGGATGAAGCATTTTTTGCACAAAAAAAGTACACTAACTACAAAAGTCGGGTGCATTTATTTATTTTTTTAATCTCTGTGAACTCCTAGCTCCTCAGACATTACAGTCTTCAAAATCTGGAATGTACCTACCAAAGCACGCCAGGTGCAAGGTAAAACATCTGCTTTCCTTAGCATGTTGATCTTGAAGTACAGCAGCTATTATTATAAACTTACTAACGCGTAAGAATAATGAAACTAGATCTAATCTCTGCTCCTCTCTCTTTTCCATTCCTTGCTTCCGCTTCACTTAACTTACTGACTCTTCTGGTTTATTCAGTGGAATATACAACAGGGGAAGGAAAAAGGAAAAAAAAAAAGTATTTTTTAATCAATTTTATAAATTCTGTATTAAAAAAAAAGGAGATGTCTTCTAAGGAGATATTCATATCTAAGGAGATATTCATATATTAATAAATATCTCTCTTACAGCATAAAAGCACGGTAGATGTTAAATTCCTGAGACCTAGATTTATACAAATTGCTTCTCCGCAGCACTGCAACGATCTGTCAGGACACTGTCAGCTTACTTTCTTAGAAATTAAAATTCATCTGTATCTCATTATTTTGGAGAGCACAAGCAGCTCATGTCTTACTAGAGACCCTCACCAATCTTCTTAAAAGAAAAACGATAGTTGTTGCATTTCTATTAAAACAAAGGATTGCAGATGTTTCCACATTCTTTTTTAATTGGTAACAGAAGCCACACTTCCAAAATTTTTGTTCAGCTATGCTTAAGACAGAACCTGTTCGATAATTTTGTTCAAATGTAAACTTCTAGAACAAGGATTTCAAGTTGTTGCAGGTTTAATAACACACATTTCGTCATCATCCTATTTCAAAACAGCCCTGGAAACCTCCATAAGCACAGGTGTGTCTGTTCAGAATCCCCTTCACAGCACGGTTTCTTGGCACATTCTGACTGGAATATTATAATGTCTGTCATCTTCGGTTATGAGAGTCACCACAGGCCAGTCTTCCTCCGGGTCACTGGGATAAAGCGTGATGAATTCATCGGTGCTGTATTTATACAGTCGATACACCCGGATGGTGTACTGCAGAGCATAAGCAAGGAGAAACATTTCCACCTACATCGGAACAAAGCAGAAATACAACATGTAAAATTAAACGTGCCTTTTACAAGACATTTCTTATAAAAATACTAATACCAATTGGATGTTATTTTTGAAGAAAAATATGAGAAGTAAGACGCGAACGTATATCCCTGCTCAGCACCTTGACCATGAAAGCCATCCATAGCTTGCCACACACAGAGCTCAA
Organism: Penelope pileata; assembly: GCA_013396635.1. Lineage (NCBI taxonomy): Eukaryota > Metazoa > Chordata > Aves > Galliformes > Cracidae > Penelope > Penelope pileata. The sequence continues at coordinate 462,190 of WBMW01001218.1, read as the reverse complement.
AGATGCCATGCCTTCAACATGCTCTTCAGTTGCACAAATGGCATGGTAGGACACTGGTCCTTCGGAAAGGCTGGTCTGCTCAGAGAGTCTCACCACAAGCAGGCAGGAAAGGCATTCTCTCACACCAGAGTTCATTCCATTAAGCCACCAAACCAGACAAGGACCAGTTTCAGACAACGATCCTCCCTCTCAGTGCGTACTCTGAATTTCTAACCCAAAAATAGCAGATGGAAAACCCTTAAAAAGCCCGTTGATATCAAATAGAATTCAAAAGATTTTCCAGCTTCTTTATCTTGTCCACTACAGCGACAAGCATACCCTGTTCTAAATAGCAATTTACGACGAGTATCACTCAAATTTTGTCAGCGTGAAGTTACGTAACATTACTTATTGACCAAACTGGACAGCAAAAAAAGTCACTGACGAAAAGCAGTGCAGCTTCATCTCTGCAAGAAATCAGCTAATTTAAGAGTAACCTGTCTCATCTATGCTAGAGTTACCAGGTATTTTAGCCAATAAACGCAGACCAAATATAATGCTTCCATGCCTTTAGGGTCTTTAAGCTAGGGAATTTAACTGCAGTACCCTGCAGATTTTTTAAATGGGTTACTACAGTCTTTAGTACCATTCATCTCATCAACTGTTGGATTTTGTTTGGGGGCTTTCTGGCCACATATAACTTCCACAACACACAAGGCAGCAATAGCCAGAATTCAGCAAGTGTATGTACTACACGTGATCTCTTCATAATTTGAGTGTTAGATTTTATCATATTACTATAATTTTAAATCAACAATTAAGATACTAATACAATTGCTATGAGTCATAGAATACCGTATTTCCAAAGCATCATGTTACCCAAGCGTTATCAGCCACCCAAAATTACTGTTTAAAAGGAAGACCTTCACAGACTCTTGGTACAAGCAAGCAGTTCTACTACACTTTTCCGCAACAAAAGACCAGGCAGACTAACAAAATAATCCAGCCAGACTAACAAAAGCTGGATGATTTCTTATGCCACTTGAAACTGAGAACTCCAAGCAGGAAACACTGTACAAACATTCTCTCCTTACCTGTTCAAGGCCTCCACTGTGACCAATTTGATTCAAGTGATTATGCATTAACTGACAAGGGTTGCTCGATGTATCCCGAGCAAACAGCAACCACGAGAAGACAGGAACTCTCCTTCCATTTTTCTCATCATTGTACAACTCAATGGCTGTGTTAAGCATCAAGAATTTCAGAGCTTCATACAGACTGTACTCCTCCTCTTCGTTTTTAAACAATTTGTCACAAGCTTCTTGTCTCTCAGCAGGGCCTGTGATGTCACTTATACATTTCCACTGTGAAACAAACAAACAAACAACATACAACACATATCAATAGCCATCGCTGTGTGGGAGCTGCAAAAAGCCACTTGTGAATTGTCAGATGTTCAGCATAGGCACTCAGAATTTAACTTGTGAAAGGCTTTGCACCTTTTTAAAAACATTCTAGAGTATTCCCACAGCTGTAGCTCTGCCAAGGTCAAGCCGGGTTAGTCTGATTTTGCTTCAGTTCATCCTTAAGGAAAGTAAAACAGGGATGCTGGAAATTCTTACAAGGTAGCAAAACACATTGCCATAGGAGAAAGGCAATAGGCTCTCTGTTTCCTGTACTCTTTACAGTTCAGTTATTCAGAATGCGTATTGGTACTGTGCTTAGGTTGCCAGGTTTTGGCAGTGGGGGGTGTGGGCAGCAAGGGTGGCCTCTGATGCCAGTTTCTGGGGAGGAGAGAAAGTGGGCAAGTACAGCTGAGTAATACACTACTATCAACACAGTAGTTGTGCATTACTTGGGAAAATTGGTGTGCCCTGTTAACCTAGAACGAAAACATACAAACAAGAGCAAGAACTACTCCTTTGAAGTGACTTCAGTATTATTCTGTGGTTTTTTTCTTTCCATGACTTGTTCAAGGTAGCAACAACATTCATATGAAGAAATGATGTATATTACTGATGAATAGAAAAAATAACAGGAGGAAAATACTACGCTGCTACATTGATTTCTTCACTGAAACGTAACAGTTTTTTGCACAGGTGCTTACATATTAATTCCAGCACAAGTCCAAAGCAAGTAGTGGAAGACCAGCAGACTGCCATGGATCTGAACAGACAGTCTTTCCTTGATTTTTTGCAGTACATGAAAGTGTTCTGCCTCACTAGTGACAAAATCCTTAGGCAAAATTCAGAGATATTTGTCATTTTTCTCATCTGACAGGGACCAAGAATAAATACTTTTCCAACCTTTTTCCTCAGTAGCATTAAATATTCTTTTATTTCATCACTTATTTCTCCCATCTTCCTGCTCAGTTTCTGTTTTAGCTGCCACTGCTTGATCCAGTCATATTTGCTCAACAAGTTCTCAGGAAGCTGGAAGTTAACAGAAGAAAAGGCAGCTTAAGTCAAAAATCTCAAAAGGAAAAGCTACTGCCTTACACATTACTATTATTTTAATTTTTATTGTGCATCTTAAAATGATTCCTTGTGTTTTTCTGAACATGTCCTACTATGACTATAACTGAACATATCTGGCTGGATAACATTTGCTGGCTAGCAGTCAGAATACTGGTCTACTACTATTCTCTGATACAGACAGCACATTTAAAACACAAAAGAAAAAAAAAAACCCACAATCACCTTAAGTTACTCAAGATTTGTTTCTAAACTTCAGCAGCAGATAGCAGCGACTGTCCAAAAACGTCCCTGAACCAACAGAAGAGATGAAAGATGTGATATCCACTAGACAAGCCACAATTCTTGGTGAAGCGCTAACTACTTAATCCAGAATATAAAACCTGTGTTTTCTTTTCAGGGAGCATAAGTAGAACACCATGGGACAAGGTTTCTTACAGAGAAGAACACAACCTGAAGGTTAGCTGATGCAACAGATCATACTCCAGAGAACTGCCTTTTCTGCTGCTCACATGCTATTGCTATGCCTGCTTGGTTATGAGCTTTTTACACTCCTCTCGAAGGACACACTGGCAGCTGCATGCCCAGGTTTTGGCCCTCATTTACGAATCCATTTCACCACTAGAACTTGTGCAGTAATTTGCGCCTCACACTAAATTAACTGTTTGGCTAGAGCAGCATGCATACCACCAGCCCTTACCAGCCAATTTTCATCTTATCAGGACTCCAAATTAGCAGCATATTCTCTTTCTTGGCAACCAAGTATTCACTGCCAGATACACACAGACTTTCCCTCATTCCTTCTCAGCATGCTGTGCTGATTTGATACATGGAACTAAACACTAAAAGATTACATGACAGTAACGCCTACAGATAAGAGAGATGAATGTGCATGTAAACACCACTGTAGTATATTTTTTAAGCTACTGAAGTTTTGCCTTATTGCTTATTTTATTGCCAGCCACCAAACACTTCTCTCACATGTCCTCTGCTATTGCCTTCAATACGTTAACAGTTTATCATCTTAATCAGTGCCCTTTTATTAACTTGCATGTCTCTTTAAAAAAACATTAGTTACCACTGCATGACATTTCTTCTATAAATCAGAAGAAAAATAAGTGAACGTTGAAAAGTTCGCAAGCTTGAAGGAGCTCTGAGGAGTCTGACTCCCGAAAGTCTGAAGGAATGCTACATTATATGTAACAGTGCCTAGAAAGTTGTCAGCTGGGAGAAAACTTTTTACCATGTACTGCTGCAGTAAGAAAGACTTCACAGAAATAGTTTTTATCAGTAATTACAAAAACATGTCAGCAGAAATTTACTTCTTGATAGTGATCACAGTGAGAAATGTTTAAATGGCACTTAGACAGGAAAGCAGTAAGAGAATTACGATTTGATCTTGACTGCTAGCCTACAACCCAGGGTATGTCAGAGGGTGATCATTTAGATTTTCAGCAGCAACCAAAGTCAGTCACTTTTGCGTAGGGGGCTTCTTACATCTTTCTTCCACATTCAACTACCACCAAAGGACTTTGTTGACACAAGACAATTTTTAGGTTTTTCTTCTCTTCTTAGTAAGTCACATTCCACTTATCCATCGCTGCTCCATAATAACTATTCTTCATGTCAGGTTGGAGCTGCTCATACACTTATTTTAAGTAACTTTTAAGACACAAAAGACACAAGTGAAAAATACATTCTGAAAAGCCTGCAGCATCCAATTTCCTAGTCCAATTTCTATAGAGAATGTTTATGGCACACAAAAAAATAGATTATAATTTTGGAAAGCTGTTTTTTTCCAGGTGTGCTTAGATTTAGTTCTCTGTAATTTTGTTCCTACCAAGTGTCTTGTGCCATATTACAGGCACTGAGAAGAAACCAAGAGGGCAAGACAAAGACAGGCAGGTTACACTACAGTCAGCATATCAACATTTATATACTATGAATAGTATTCATCCACGGGTCCTGAAGGAACTGGCGGATGAAGTTGCCAAGCCACTATCCATCATATTTGAAAGGTCATGGCAGCCTGGTGAAGTTCCCACTGACTGGAAAAGGGGGAACATAACCCCCATTTTCAAGAAGGGGAAAAAAGATGATCCTGGAAACTACAGGCCGGTCAGCCTCACCTCTGTGCCTGGCAAGATCATGGAGCAGATCCTCCTGAAGGCTCTACTAAGGCACGTGGAAAATCGAGAGGAGGTGATTGGCGGCAACCAACATGGCTTCACCAAGGGCAAATCGTGCCTGACAAATCTGGTGGCCTTCTCTGATGGGAGTCACAGCAACAGTGGATAAAGGGAGAGCAACCGACGTCATCTACCTGGACTTGTGCAAGGCGTTTGACACTGTCCCGCACAGCATCCTGGTTGATAAACTGGATAAATATGGGTTTGATGGACGAACCACTCGCTGGATAAGGAACTGGCTGGATGGCCGCACTCAGAGAGTGGCGGTCAATGGCTCAGTGTCTGAATGGAGACCAGTGACGAGTGGTGTTCCTCAGGGATCGGTACTGGGACCAGTGCTGTTTAACATCTTTGTCGGTGACATGGACAGTGGGATCGAATGCACCCTCAGCAAGTTTGCAGATGATGCCAAGCTGTGTGGTGCAGTCGACACGCCAGAGGGAAGGGATGCCATCCAGAGGGACCTGGACAGGCTTGAGAGGTGGGCCCATGCCAACCTCATGAAGTTCAACAAAGCCAAGTGCAAGGTCCTGCACCTGGGTCGGAGCAATCCCAAGTACACATACAGGCTGGGCGGAGAATGGCTTGAGAGTAGCCCTGAGGAGAGGGACTTGGGGGTGTGTGTTGACGAGAAACTCAACATGAGCCGGCAGTGTGCGCTTGCAGCCCAGAAGGCCAACCGCATCCTGGGCTGCATCAAGAGAAGTGTGGCCAGCAGGTCGAGGGAGGTGATTCTGCCCCTCTACTCTGCTCTCGTGAGACCTCACCTGGAGTATTGTGTCCAGTTCTGGGGCCCCCAACACAAGAAGGATGTGGAGCTGTTGGAGCGGGTCCAGAGGAGGGCCACGAGGATGATCAGAGGGCTGGAGCACCTCCCCTACCAGGACAGGCTGAGAGAGTTAGGACTCTTCAGCCTGGAGAAGAGAAGGCTGCGGGGGGACCTGATAGCAGCCTTCCAGTGCCTGAAGGGGGCCTACAGGAAAGCTGGGGAGGGGCTTTTTACAAGGATAGATAATGACAGGACAAGGGGTAATGGTTATGAACTGGAAGAGGGTAGATTTAGACTGGATATAAGGAAGAAATTCTTCCCTGTGAGGGTGGTGAGACACTGGAACAGATTGCCCAGAGAAGTTGTGGATGCCCCCTCCCTGGAAGTATTCAAAGCCAGGCTGGATGGGGCTTTGAGCAACCTGGTCTAGTGGGAGGTGTCCTTGCCCATGGCAGGGGGGTTGGAACAAGATGATTTCTAAGGTCCCTTCCAACCTGAACCATTCTATGATTCTATGAATGGGGAACTATGGTGACCTGGGCTCAATTCCAAGTTGAAGCTGTCACTGTAAATCTGCAATGCAACAGAACACTACCACTTGGCAATTCAAGGAACAGTGATGCATGAGCATGTAACAGAGAAGCAAGATCATAAAACTTTCCAATACATTAGACCCAACATCTACTGTCAGAACATCTGTTTGACACATACCATAGTAAAATCCTCACTCTGCATCCAGCTTGGTAACTGAGTAGCTTGACTGAGTGCCTGGAACAGAGTTGCTCTGAGAGCACAGTAGTTATCACCTCGTACTTGTCTTATTGACGCAAATTTCTGTGCAACTGCTTCATACCCCTAGGTAAATAAAAAAATCCAAATAACATGAAAGCATTCATAAAATATTTCAAAGAAATAAGGTATTTCAAGGCACTGGTATCATAAAGGAATTGGAATGTTAGCATCCAAATAATGCTATTTAAAAGCACACACCAAAGAAAAAAAAAGAGTTTGATCCACTAAATATTTTGGAAATTCATATGATTTTGTCACAAATTCTGCTTTGAAACAAACTTCCATAGTTCTGCTGAATAACAAACAAGGTAACAATGAAACTGAAGTAGATAATTGGTTGTGCCATTTATTTGACTACACAGCAGAAATATCTTGAAATTTGGGTAGCTAGCCCACTTAGGTTTCAAATAAAACCCAAACACACAAGAATATAAGCTTAAAAATACAGCATGCTTACAAGAAATTTCAGCAATAGTTTGCAGCATTTACCCAATACTTGTCACACATAGCTTGTTTTTGCCTCAGGGAAAATTTGTGTTTACACTGAAATATCTTGACGTGTCTCAGCACATCTGCCCCCTCCCTGCTGCTCCCATACACATACTTGTAACAGAAGATGTAATGTTGAAATGCAACTTCTGAAGCTTAGTATGCATTTTCAGCTCACCTAATAAGATCCAAATCTCTACATCTGTATTCTTACTAACCTCTTGATTTACAAGGCGCTTTGCCATTTCAATAGCCCTTAAGATTTCTATTTTATGGTAATAAACCAAATTTAAGTTGAAAACAGTAATGAAGGAGAGTATTAAACCAAAATCCTAGGCTACTACAAGCAGCCTTACCAAACACACATTTTGAATGAGTAGGAGCAAAACCATCTTCCAGCTGTCAGTTGCTTCTAAGACTCGACACTGAAAAATACTGCTATTGCATTTCCTGTTTTAAAGATCTTTTGCATAGAAAGTCATCTATGAAATACAAAAATAAAACCAAAAAGCCCAACAGAAGTCATGAAATAGAACTTATACCTTTCTCATCCTTTTTGCTACTGGTGTATTTCCTCTCCATTCTTTTCTGCAATACTCCATGATATCCACTTCAGGTGCAACACTTAATTTATATTCTGTCAATATAGAATTTGCAACATTACACTGAAGCGAACTGTGAAACAGAACAGCACAGAAGAAACATTATAACTTGCATTGCTAAATACATATTATCACATTAAAGTCACTTTGGTGGCAAAAGAGACCAGCAACACAATCTATAGCTACTGTACAGCTATCAGCACTGGTGGGTTGGAACTGTTTGCTCTGAAAATGACAAGTGAACAAAAATAATGATTTAGTTCAACAAAATAGAGAACACTTCTCTCTTCTGAAAAACATTTAACTGGTGAGTAGAAATTAGTAAGGTACTCTGTTTTTTCTGCTAAGAAAATTGAGAGAAAAACGTTCAGTGGAAGTTTCTCTTCTTCATTCAGCAGCCAAACCATACAAAAGAAAGATAGTAGATCTTTCTGAGTAAGTTAGAAAGAGTAAAATACAGCTCTCTTAGAACTCCAACAGCCTTCATTCCAAAACAAATAGGACTAAGATCATCAAGGGGGCTCAAGAACAGATGCTTGTGTAATGACTACAGATCAGTAATTCTGAAGCATATCAGTCAGAACATAGGCTATATCACTGCTTTCCAAAGGATTCACATTCTGTCATGAAAAAACTACAGAAACAAGAAAAAAAGAGCAACTAGCTTCACATAAAAATGATTTATTTGTGAATTAAAAGTAAATACTGTACTCAGTCATGGTATTGCACAGAGAGATCTGCACACAGAAATTCTTGGAAATGAAGGTGTCAAATCATTCCAAGTTAGTGCTACAATTAATTGTAATACTGTATTTGAAATACCACAAAATTCAAACATACCTGAAGAGCTTGTCTTGCAAACAGGTAGCATTTTCTCTCTCTCTAATTCTTCTGCATCATGATAAACATCCTCCTCACTGCAATAAAATTGACACACATCATGTAACAGCACAAATCTTACAGCCATTTACCTTTTCTGCTGTTTACCACCACAGGCAAGCACTCGAGGCTTTTTCCAATTTCTACTGCAGCTTCATTTGATTTCCATCTTACACGTTTTCATGAAACACTTACCTATGATACCAAAGTTACTAATGAAACTGCCTGAATTTCTCTTCTGCCAGCTGTATGGAGGCAACGGAGCACTACAGTCTCTTTACATTTCTAATTGTTACAGGATAGATTAGCAAAAGATAAAGCCAAAATGCCTCATTAATCTATATAAATAAACACTGCATCTGTGCACACAATCAAAAATGCATTGCTCACCAGAGCGTTCTATTTGTATTCCACTGGGGCTGAGCAACCTGCCTAGAACTGAGCAGAATACATCACAGAACATTGTGAGAAAAATTAACCAGCTATCTTCAGCTGGTTTGAATGAACAAAATTCCAAGTGAGATCCTATAGACTAATTCAAATCCAGACAAACATTTCTGCACTGAATAATAGGGGCTTTTGCTGTTCGGTCAAGTTATGCTGTCTTAAGTGTTAATGTCTCCATCTGAACTTAGATGCACATATTCTGAACTGAAATTATGACCACAGGGGAGGAAAAGATGGCCTAAAAACATAGGGTTTCTGTGCATAGCCCAGCATTATCACAAAGGGATCTCAAATCTGAGGTGTGAACATTACTGTCAAGAACGGAGGTCCATACAGAATGCAAGAAATTTAAAAAAAAAAAAAAACAGTAAATTGTACACTCCTTTAAAATTAATTGACCTGGTAAATAAACTTTTAAAAGTTGAGTTTCAGAGCTAAGACAATTTAAAAAAAAAAAAAAAAAAACACCACCAAACATATTACTAATTCACTTAAACTTACAAAAAGAGGGGATGGTTATATTAGAAGTTTATATTTTGGAGAAAGCACATGTGCAAAAACAAAACAAAGCAAAACAAAACAAAGACTAGTAAGAAATGAAGGCAGCGACCCTGCCTCATCTTACACAACTGAAAGAGGACAAGCAGTTAGAAAAAGTGCAAGGAAGAGTTCATTGTAGCCAGGTGATAGCTAAATTACTCTCACTAAAGTTTAAAGAATATATTGGAAATTATAGCACTGTATTTCCTTTTCTTTATATCCAAATTTCTGAAGAAATAAAAAGTAACATTCCTAACCCATTTGCCTATATTTCCCTTGAGAACAAGAAAAATATTTAATATAAAGACAAATACAAGCTAATATCAGGAAACTATCATCTACAGTGCAGTCATATGAAACTACAGTTTAGTAGTATGTTTCAAGCAGGTGCTTGAAATTTGATTTGTAACAACAGGAAACTATGAATTAAAAAGATAAACAAAAGTTGCAGTAGATACTAAGCAGAGTTCTCCATAAAAGAACACTACCTGCTAAGAAGTCTCAGAGATGCATATCCCAAGTCCTTATCCATGTTACAGGGTGGCATCGCACAAACCTTACTTTCCATGCCCAATCTTATTTCTCATCAGAAATTAAGGTCCGTTAGGGTTTACGAAGAATTTCAAGAATACTTAATAACCTTGGAAACACTAGGAAAAATAAAAACTTGCTATCCAACAAGAGTGATCTCTAGCCTAGCTTATATATAGTGAAAGCACCTCTTTCTACAGGAAAAAGTTTCTATATTAAAAAAAAAAAAATCCTCACCTGTCCACAGATGTCTCCATTGCTGAAGGACTATCAGACACAGGTAGATATATTTCACAATTTCGAGGACCATCCTTGTGTGCCGTGAGAAATTTAATCCTAAATGTCTCCTCAGTTCCCCCACTACTTCTGTACACATATTCTTCTCTCGTTTCCTCTGCAGGTTGCTCTTTCTGCTCAGTTACCGTGCTTGCTGAACCAGGTTCGTTAGAAGGAACGCCAGCTTCCTCTTCATGCTTCACCACCTGTACCACAACACTTGCTTGCTTCTGTGCCCGTTCCGCACCGGCAGGAAGGCTGAGTGGTTCTGTCATCTGCCCCTGGGAGCTATCCTGGCTTTGAAGAGTGCAGACACACATGAATCTCTCTCACAGAGGAGCAAAAGCACATGTTTAAGAAAGGTACGATATTTCAACAGAATATTTCATATTCTGGGCATTCAGAGGTTACTCACATTATCCAAAAGCAGGAATAAACTGCAGAAAGGCTTGGTAAGCTAACACAGCACCCCAGCTGTTCCCAGCTGTTGAGGGCTTCAACCCCTGTTCTGTGACAGTTCTCAAACACTGTCTGCTGTGACCAAACATTTGTTTCTCTCAACGGGCACTATCAGCTAAAAACTTGAGGATTAACAGAAACTCCAATGAAACAAATTGCTCTCAGCCCTGCAAGAGATGTGTTTTTACAAACTCACATGGTGCTCTGAGAAACTGCATTGCACCAGGACTATTGCTTAACACAAAACCCAGTGACGGTTGTTTATTCCAGTATGTTTCCAAAGTTTCCACGAAATAAGCTTCTATAATTCCTCCTGGTTAAGTTCACCAAAGGCTTAGGATGTGTAAGTTTTCAGAAATATTTATCTGAATTTGACACATATCCCCCTTTCTATCCTTCCACAAAAAAAAAAAAAAAAAAGTTGTTTTGCAGTTGCCATGTTCATGTTCTAGATAATTCTGACACTGCTACCCAGATCAGTCACCTCTGAACAAATCTTCTTAATCACAGGACCGCACGGGTTGGAAGGGGCTGCTGGAGATCACCTAGTCCCAGCCCTGCGGAAGCAGCTCCCCACAGCAGGTTGCACAGGAAAGCATCCAGGTGGGTTTTGATATCTCCAGAGAAGGAGACTCCACAGCCTCTCCAGGCAGCTGTTCCAGCGCTCTGCCACCTGCACTGTGAAGAGGTTCTTCCTCACGTTCAGATGGAACTTTCTGTGATCCAGTTTGTGCCTGTTGCCCCTTGTCACTACACACCACCAAAAAGAGCCTGGCCCCATCCACTTGTCTTCCACCACTTAAACATTTTTTAGCATTAATAAGATCCCCTCTCAGTCTTCTGCAGGCTGAACAGCCCCAGCTCTCTCAGCCTCCCCTCATAAGGGAGACGCTCCAGGCTCCCATCATCTCTGTGTCCCTCCACTGGGCTCTCCAGCGGTTCCCCTCCTCCCCCGAACTGAGGAGCCCGTATCCCCCATACGCTTACAGACGCACAGCACCCGTCTATCCCCAGCTCAAAGCCCCCACTCGCCACAGCACGTTCTTTCCCAGACGCTCGCACACCCGAGCAGGTCAGCTCGCCACCCCGTTCCGCTCAGGCACACAGGCCTCAGTCCCTCACCTGCCCGGCGCTCCCCGGCCCGCAGCACCCCGGGACCGCCTCCGTTCTGCCGCCGCGCCGCCGCCGCCGCTCATCCCCGCGGACCGGCGGTCTCCTGAGGCACCAGAGCTGCCCGCGCGGTAGCAACCTTCTCCAGCGCCGCTTCCGCCTCGCCCGCCACCAGCATCCTCCGCCCCGGCGTCACCGCGCCGGAAGCTGCCAGCGCTGCTTCCCTCCGCCCCGCCCGGGTCGGGCAAAATGGCCGCCGGTGCTGCGGTTTCTCGCGTGGGTGGCCGTTGCCCGCGTGAGGCGGCGGCCGTTGGGCCGGCGGGCGAGGGGTGCGGACCCGCACCTCAGCCCCTCCGGCCACAATCGGGACTTGGAATAGAGGGATTTAAATGAAAATACCCGACCGCAGCACTAAGTTACTCAGATAGGGGAGAAGGAAAAAATAAAAGTTGCTTTTCAGTGGTCAGGGGTGCCATGTGGGATGCGTGCAAGGCAAGCAAGTGGGGTCTGTCAGAGGCTGGGAGTGCCACTTGCGGGAGGTAAACAGACCACCAAACTGATTCTAGAGCTCAGGCTCGAGGTGGCTTGTTTTTGTTTGTTTTTTACAACTCCCTTTTGAAAATGACAGTGTGCTCTGTAGACGAGCAACAAACCATGAGCGTGGGGGGAGAAGGTTGTTCTCTGCTGGATGGTGCTGGGGGGACTGCAAGGCAGGAACACCCAAGTGGTGCAGGTCATGACCATCTGCTCTGTCTGTGCAAAATCCAGTAACTGGGGGACAGGTAAATGCGGCAGGGGAAGGTCAGGACCACTGACTCAATTCGAGGCCAGAAAAGCCTGCACGCTCTGTGCACACTGGAGGGAAGAACCCTGTACAACCTCACGTAACGGAGAGGGCCTTTTGCACAGGTGCTGCCCAGGGTGTCTGCGAGACCCCTGACAGCCTTAACTCCTCAACAAAGCTTTTCCTGCAACAAAGGGGCTTAGAGGAGAAGAAATAAACGACGTGCTGGTGGTCACAGACTCCAGGTACTGGTGGAAATGGCAGAATATATGGAATAAAACATTAGTCTGCTCCAAAAATACTACTGCCCATGAGTCACACACCTTTATTAGACTCCAAGCTGGAGTACCTACGTAGAGAGTAAATCATAAACCTTTCAAAGTTATGTATTACTCAGAGCTAAGTATACCAAGTGCTATGAAAAACAGGAATACTGAGAACAGTAGAAAGTAGGAAAAGTGTGTTCTGGTCAAAAGAAGTTCCCTGAAGTGAGCATGTTGGAGGGACTTAATCTTTAAATCAGGCCTGGAAATGTGAAAACATTGTTCATCTTCTTTGAGCAGTTTATTTTCCCTCATAAGTTTATGCTTTCTCTGAATAAAGCAAGGAATGCTCGGACTGGGAAAAATAACGACGAAGTTTCTGCCAGTGAAAGGATTTGAAGTAGTGTGATTCTTTAAAAACCATTCAGAGTGTCAATCAGTACAGGAAGAATATTTTATGGTGATGGTTATGAAGTAAGACCTTGCATGGAAAATTGCAGATGATGGCCTGAACAGGGGACTCGCTCGTGAGAAAGGGCTGATGTCAGCTTGAGCACAGCTTCACACTGCTTCGCTTCACTGCTTCACACCACCTCAGCCTGCGCTGCTGCACGTAGCTAGATGAAAACGTGTTTGTGAGAAAAGTGCTCTATAACTGTAAATAAGCACCCTTGCTTCCTGTCAATGGCCTTGCTTATCCCGATAAGCAGTTTGTCCCCTGCTGTTATATATATGGCCACAGTACTAAGGGGTGCAAAATTCTTGCCAGCCTGCCACCGCTGGCATCTGTATCAGTGAAACCCTTGCTGGCCTGTTGACCTCGGCACTCGGCGAACCCCATGCTGGCCTGCTGCCTCCAGCACCCAGATTGGCAAAAACCCTTGGTGGCCCACCAGCACCCCTATCGGCACAGAGTACCGGACAGCCACCCCGGCATCGTGAGTACCCCTCTAGTAAGCTGATGAACTTGAGCTCGCCTCCAAGCACTTTCCTTGGAATCAGTGAACCTTACACAAAGGCACTGTCACTTTTGCGCAGCAGACCTGTAGAAGGACAAAGTGACAATAGTAACCAATTTCTAGTGTTAGGCATTTTTAAATCATGTGAAACTGATGCACGTTTCTGTAAACAAGTTTTTTCTGTTTATTTTATTCTTGAGACACAAGGAAGTACCGTGAATGTTTGAGGGGAAAGAAAGCAAGCATTACCTTAATTTTTTTGCATTGCAGCTCTTCGTTTCCTGGATTAAATTTGTGTAGGTTTGTTCTTGACAATGATACCTCCTTCGAAAAACCTCTTTCGCTTAACAACTTCCTGAGCTGCTGTTTTGGCTCTGAATGCATTCTTGTTTCAGACTGGCCATTTCAGAATTACTCTTCTTCCAAAATCTCTTGAAATGCACTCAGCTGTTTCTCAGATTCCTATAATGAAAAGTTTATAGTCAGTGACATATGTTATTCATAATTACTTTAATTTAGGGCTTGAGTCATACGTAATGACTTACATGCATTGATAAAGCTGTGTTTCCCAGCAGAGGGTTGTTGTCTTTTGTGAAGTCTTCAGGACAGAGATGGTGTCTCACTTCTTATTGTTGCAACTGATAAATATATGTGCACAAATTACACAAATACTGAAACTGCAGGTGCTAAGAAGATTCTCCACAGGGTTCTGTTGAATTTCTGCAGTTAGCTTGAAGGGCCAACGCTGACATATTCGGAAAAAAAAAATGATATATTAAGATCAAGCAAGATGTATAGAGAAAAAAAATGGAGCAGCTATTTACTTTTGTTGAAGATATCAAAAATAATTTTACTCTTTAGTTTAAGTTTTGTTTGATTGATTGATTTTTAGAATGAGGCTTGAGCAGAATTTAGTCATATAAGCCCAAGATTTTTGGGCTCCTGAAACACGTAAAACTCTGAATTTTCAAATTTCTGCTTGCAAAGTAGATAGACAATGAAGCATCACCTAAATCTACAGTAACAGCCCAAAGCCTTGTCTGTTTTCCTGTCCTTGATGTGTGAATAGCTCAGACTATTGCACTCCCAAACCCAGCTCTTTTGTTATGGTAATTTCAAGCTCTGTAGCTCCTATACCTATCTGAGTCCTTCTGTGGGAGATGTGAGGTTTGGCCTCTGGGCTGAAAACAAAACTGAGATCTGAGTTCTTAGCCCCAAAGTACCAAAGTAGGACTGTAAGTTTCCCATACCCTGTTTGAAGTGCCGAGCACAACTTTGTCATTATGAAGAACATGCTCCCCAGTATACATTAAAAAACTCAGAGAAACAACAACAAAAAATGAATTAGATAGCAAGCTGAAGAAGATATTCTAGCTTAACACAAGTTTTCCCAAAGTGCTTATAATTCTTTTATCTTATTCTCTTCTAAAAGACTTTGCTTTGTTTTTGTTACTAATGTTCAAGAGGAGAAGGTGGGTTATTTGAAATGTTGTATTGTATTGTTCATTCTGTTTTAACAAGGTTACAAGTACAAACTTTTTTTAATGTATGGTTTTATTTGGATTAGTTTTGTACTCAATTTTAACTGAAGCAACTTTAGTATCCTATAGAAAGTTCAGGAAAATGCACAACAAAGGCGTTGTAGTACAATACATCATGTTTTGTAGCTCTGAGATATTTCTGTACTTAGCACTTTCTGGTAAAGAACACTAGTAATATAGATTTTGATATGAAAAGAACCTATTAAACACCATGAAAACAACGTTTTGACTGTTTTTAACTTATTTAATGTATCTTGCTGCTTGCCAGCAGCTCTTATCTTCTTTGCTAAACTAATTGCAACACATACTTGAAAATTGCTTCAAGGTTTTCAGGAGCAAAATTAGAAAACCTTTGGGTGGATAATTTCTTCTTACAGCTATATGAGAATATCATTCGGAAGAAAATGTAAAACAGGCAATTCCAATGTCTGATACATGCTTCTGTAATTTCTGTAATTTCTGTAATTTTC
Source organism: Penelope pileata (assembly GCA_013396635.1). Taxonomy (NCBI): domain Eukaryota; kingdom Metazoa; phylum Chordata; class Aves; order Galliformes; family Cracidae; genus Penelope; species Penelope pileata. The sequence goes on along the minus strand of WBMW01001218.1, from coordinate 446,637 downwards.
ATATTACTTGTGTGTTTTTTCCTCCTGGTATCCCTGAATTTCGTAGGGTTTTGGGGTGTGCGTTCCTGAAAGTGCTATCTTCTACCTTGTACACATAGGCAGGCAAATGTAGGTGTATGTAGGTGCTGCTTTCCACCTTTACAGTTTTCAGTTTAAAATTTTCCTAAGTGAACTCTACATTGGCGTGCTGCTGTCTGTCAAGCAAAAAGGCTGTTCCAGTGTGCTATGTTCTGTTTTAAAGTACTGGAGAAAAAAAAAAATAGTGCCTTTTTCCCTTCTAAGTTATACATTAAAAAATAAAAGATAGGAAATAGAAGTCTGAAGAAACCAAACAGTGATACTAAATGCAAAACTCTACCAGTTTCATGAGACGGCAATTTAAGGAACATAGACGTGGCTTTCTCCATCTTCTCCACCCATCGTATCATGTATTTTTTTCCTTTATTGATTGCTTGAATTTCCTTTGTTCTCACTAGGGAAGTTTAGAATTAGAGTTTATACTCAAGATCTTACATTAAATCTGCCAAAGGTGTGTGCATGTTTATTATACTATAAAGAGAAAAACAAATGGGTCTTGTTTTCTTAAGAGAGCAGGAAGAAAGTCAGATTTTGTGTAAGTCAATGTGGTCGCTGCTGCTGCTAAGACTGACTTTCCACTTGTGTTGAGTTTAATAAATTAATTGCTATCAGCAGACTTCTGAAGCTATCTGAACCCAACTCTGAAGTACCCCATGAGCTGGGTGACATGATAAAGGGAAGTACATGGGCAATGCAGCAGCTTCTGCCCTGCAACTTCAGGCTGTTGTTTCAGGCAAAAATTTCTGCCATTGGGGTTAGTGAGACACAGGTTTCAGTCAAGAAGCATGCCGTTGGCAGGGCCACCAGTTTCTCCTTTGAATTGATGTGACCTCCTCTTCAGCGAGGAGCACCTGAGTGTAATGAGGTTGGTGGAAGCCCAGCTGTGGGAAGCAAACCCACCATCCAGAATTGTGATCAGGATGAAGTCAAGCGATGAGTTGTAATGTTCTGCCTAGGATGTCTGACATGTCTGTATCTGTCGTATTTGTTAGGTTATGTGAGAAAAGCTCATCTGCACACCTGCGAAGGAGCAGAGAAGCTCATCAGCTGTACTGATGGCAAACCTGCAAGCCTGACTTCAGATGTAGCAAGAGGACATCCTTTGTAGTCAGATATGCTTTGTGATACAGTGTGCCATTAAGATCAAGAGAAGTAGCCTGAAGTCAGGTTACTGAATTGAGACATCCCAAAGAACTCTCAGAGTACGTGAAATCACCAGAAAATTTTATGATAATACCAAAACTCAAGAAACTATGTGGCTTTTATTATGGTACTCAAATTAATGGGTCCCCGTTATTGTTTTCCGAAAGAAAAACAAAGTGGCATTTTACTCAAAATGGATTTTTTTCAGTTCACAGATCAAATGAACTAGATCCATTCATTTGGAACAAATCCGTCTCAGCTGATGTTCTTAAGTCTACCTAATGAACAAGCATGTGGAGTTGCATAGATGCGGCTGCCCTTGCAAATACCTGCTTGGAACAGTGGATATATTTATGCCTGCTCTGCAACTACTCTCCAGCTGACCAGCTCCCCAGACTCATGCTTGATGATGCTTGCTCCTTGCTCCCTGACAAGACATAACTCTCCTTTTCTGGCTAGAGCTTGCACTATCCTTCCTCAGCGAGGAGGACCAAAGCTACTGAAGCCCATGTTCCTTACCCCTCTGCTAAGTGCTCTGTTAGAACTGGCTCTGTGGATGGCAGAGAACTGGCTCCATGGATGGTAGAAGGCTATTTCTTCTCAGAATGCAGCTGGCAGCCTACGTCTGGCTTCCACCAAGAAGCTGACTGTACGTCTCAGCCACTGAATAAACTCATTACTGTGGTACTGTTCTTAAAATTTCTTAGAAATTCTGAAAATTTTCAGTTAAAAAATGAATTTAATTATGATAGGACTGAACTGATCCATAAGATATTCTGAACTAAAATGGAGGTCCTTAAAATAAAGATCCTTTGGGGAATTTTTAACAATAGCGTTAAGTCTCTGGGCAGCAGCCTACGTATTTGTACATAAAAGACAGATGAGAAATACTGCACAAAGAGGTACAGCATAAAGATGGGGAAGGATATTTTACAGAAAGCAGCAGTGACATTGACAACCAAACTAAGCTAACAGAACAGCTGCTGCAACAGCAGAAGAAAAAAAATCAGAATAGGAACTCTTGTTGCTGGATTCTTTCCAAACTATCTCCATAGGCAGTGTAGAAAAGATAAAGAAAGCAAAATAAGACACGTTTAATGTTTAGCATTACTGAAAGAGACAAGAGATCTAACAGGGAAACTGAAGAAGAACATGGTTGAATATTTTGCATCACATGCCTGTGTATACCTCTTAATAGGTTCTTTGAACTTATTTGTTCTATGTGTAACCATTTTTTGAAGTTATTGATCTCTTTACTGGAGATACCATGTGGAGAGCCGTGTTCCCTTAAATTATAAACAACTTGGGAACGTAGTAAAATAGCATTTACCTATATTTAATCTCTTCCAAATACCTTACTTTATTAGAACATACAATTGTAGCTGCTGCTTTCAATATAAGAAAACTCCAAATGATCTATCACATTGAAGATGTGAAGAAACTTACTTTGCTGGGTATGCTCAGCGTCTGAAGTTTGACTCCCACTTTTCTCCTTACTTAGATGATACATTGTGGTATGGTTGTCCAGCACTGAGAACTCAAGCTCCCGCCCTCAAAGCTAACCTGGAAAGTTCAGCAGCATTCCCCTGAATGTACAGCGTTGGTGACGCTGGAGACAGGCATGTTTGATTGGTCATGCTCCTGATTAGATGGGTTCTCACAGCTAGTTAAAACAAGAGCTCGTGGTTTCACTTGTGTCTCATTCAGAACTTTAGTAGGAAGTACCTAACGTTTCCTGGCTGCATCATCCTTGCTGCTGTGCTGTAAATGATGGCCACGTGTGTGCACATGCCCCACAAGAGGAAGCCTCAGGGGAAGTCATCCATACAGGAAAAACAAGAAACACCTGTATATCTCTGGAGAACATTCACAGCAGTGAAGTTTTCTGCTTCAAAAGGGTGGTTGAGAGACATTTAAATGACAGTAGGCGTGATCTATTCATGCATCGTGTTTTAGGCAGCAGAACAAAACTACCTCCAAATACACTTTGTATTTGATGTTACACTGGGATATTTTCCCATCTCCAGTCAGAGGCTGGCAGTTCACACACAGATAGAAGGTACCTATGCTAAATTTCTCCTAGGCATATCTTTTCCACACCGTCCTCCTCCTCACACTGCTTGCAACTTGTTTTTTCATCACCATTAAGATGTCACTTGACTTCCCATCTATCTCCTGCAGTAGGTCCAGAATCACTCCAACTCTTTTCTACCTTTTATTATCATCTCCTAATACAATCTGCAAGAACTCATGAGAAGTGACCTTTTTCTCTGTGCTACCTCAGTCCTAAAAACTAATTTATTAGGGAAATATTTAAAAACTTTTTCTTAAAAAAAATAAAACAAAAAACAACAGAAAAAAAAAAAAAGAAAAATAAGCTTGTTTTGGTTAACCCTGATAATTTTACAAAGAATTAATGATCTAATTGTTTCACAAACTATACATAGATTCCGAATCACATTGACCTGAGCTTACTGTTCAAGTGTCTGGTAAACATTTCACAACTTCAAAGTTTGGACCTATAGTACAAATCCATTTATTCCAGTGATGAATGAGTAGATAAGATAACAACTATAGACATTATATGCAAAGGAGCTGAAACACCTGTAGGCTGCATTCAGTGGCTTGTCATCCCCAAATTTAATTCTCATTTCTACAAATTGTAAAATTATTAGACATTAGTTATTTTAAAAAGAGAGCCTTCCAAAATTCACGAGCAGAAAGGCAGTAATCACAGATTCACAGGTTAAAAAGATAAGAATTATTTGATTACATCAGTGGAGCAGAGCTCTCCAGCGCGTCCTAGTGCTGAGGCTTCTGGATCCCTACAGCGAGCTTTGTAACCACTGTTCTGAAAAGATGCTGCGGCACCTGTCCCTTCCACAGTACCAGTTAGTTCCAGATGCAGCTTATTGAGGATGTTTTTTCTCCTACACATATGTACATTTTATACAGATGTATATTTTATGCATATGTATGTACATGTTTCTTTACACAAGTATATTTTTGCTTTAGACACAGCTAAAATATATTATGAGAAAACCTGATTAAAATCAGTACCGCTCCAAGCCAGCCTCAGTGTTGCTCAAGATCCTGTGCAGAGCACTCTCTGAATTCATCTGTAGAACTTGCAGTTATCCTCACCTGAAGTCTCTCCTTCATTAGATCCCACTTCTTCTGCTGTCACAACGTCACCAGCAACTCCAACATCTGATAAGCGAGCAGATACGTTTCAACACATCCTCTCTGGATTCCTGGGACAAAATTAATCTCACCTGATTTCAGGCATCATCTAGACCAGCGATTTTTGTGCTGGTCACTGCGAGGAGAGCCACACCTCTGTGGAGACAGACTCCTCTGATTTACTGCCATTAACTCCTCTGTCATTGCCCTCCATCAGCTGTAAACATTTGATTTTAGTGAGAAATTCCACCGTGTTAGATTTTCATTAATTAATCTTTATTAATTCCCTTCTGTTAATATGCTCAAGATTACAAAACCATACATTTTGTCAATTGAACACTTTTCAGCTGTAATGCTTTTGCATTGCTATTCATAAATAATACACAAACCATTAAAAAGCTCTCTATAAAAATACACTATTTTTTGGTATGTCTGCTTGTACCAAAACAAGAATAAAATATAGACAACTTTATTGACAGGTGCAAGTGTTATATATACCATTGGTGCAAAACAGACAGCAATACCCTAATGCTGAGGGATTGTAACATTTCCCCACATGGAGCAGAACCAAATCGAAAGAGGGCAAGGTATTTCATCCGGTGAAAAACATTTGTGTTTTCCTTTTTTATAAATATTTGACATGCAGGCTTTGATGAGATGAAATTATTATGTGTGTCAAGTCTTTTTAATCAAAAGCTACAAATCGTTGAACAAAACTGAGCTCAGAAAAACTGCTGAGAAACAAACCTGCTATCATACAGCACTCAGGTGTTTGTGTTTATAAATATATATACATACACATACAAGTAAAGGACTGTAAGGGACAAAATTGTTTTCCTTCACAAAAAGGAACAGAGCTGTCTTTATGCACTCCAAGCATTACCATTCAGTTACCACATGCAACTGCTTTAGCTCCTGCAGGCCCAGGTCATGTTTATCTTCCTGGCTTGCATTTTTTCCTGCGGGAGTTAAAATCAAACCTGCCTACCCCCATACCTCCAGGGTAAGGAAAGGAAAGGTTTTGCTTCTTAATAAAACCCCACTTTTTAAAATATGACCAGTGCCTGTGGGATTATTCGCTTTTCAGAAATGTCTTGCAAGATCTGCTCTATCATTTTTGCATTTGGTCAAGTTAAGGTCCCTCATTTTAGAGATGTCGAAACACACGTGAGTCTTTCAGACTCAGGCAAAGTATTCCACATAATAAAGCGAATCTTGTTTAGTTTCAAGAAGTCTGTCTGCAAAAACATCAAGGTCTGAACTTTCCTCAGTTATAAGGTAGGTCTAACATTCATCAGCGTAATGTCGAGTGTCTGAAGGAACAGCAGCCTGCAGCTGCTTGCTCAGTCCGTCTCTGCAGGGAGACGCTGCAACAACAGAGGAAGCTGGATGTGGTTTGAAGGAGCTGTGCAGTGGCCCCCGTTTACATCCTCACATGCTAGGTAGCCTCAAATCCTTGCAAGTTTAGTGTCCTGGAGTATAAACTGTGGGACCCCAGGAGTTGCTTCCTGTGTGATTCATCCACCCTAACTAGAGACAGAGAAGAGGAAGGCAGGAATTGCTTAGGAACTTACGTTCAACCCATCCAGATATGTTAGAGTAAACCATTAGCCTCGCAGTGGGAGACCTAGCATCACCTTTCACCTCTTTGTCATGCANCTCCTCCATCTCTGTAACTGGTTTAATAACTGTGAGTTATGTTCTCGGCTCCGCTCAACACTGCCAGGATGTTATCAGTATCTCGGAGGTACAAGATAAATTCATACTAGACACTATGAGACGTGTAGCTTCTGTTAGAAACTAGGACAAGCAACCCTCAGATACGACATTTTCTCCCAGACAGTATAGCAATATATTTTGCTTTTTACACCTGACTGGCAGTGAACCGAGCTGTAATGGGAAAGCAAAGCGTTTACACAATAAACCCGTAAATCATTTTGTAATCATCAACATGCATTTCTGCTGCCAATTAGAAACCTAATTCACTGGAACCGGTTACTCACTATATTATACAAAGGTTAAAAAAAAGTCATTGGTCCTTCACGTTCTGATAACTGGGATGTGATAGTAGCGGTCATCCTCAGTCAGGAGAGAAATCTCATTCCATTCCCTTCGGTATTCATCTGGGCAGTTTACTTGAAATTCTTCTGTATTAAATCTATGCAGTCTGTAAACTCTAATCTTTACTTCAAGTAAGTATCCAAGAAGAAACATTTCAACCTAAAAATGAAAGAGGTTGTTAAGACATTTATTTCTAGTCTTAGAAAACTAAAATTAAGATAATCCAGGTTAAGACAAGTCACCTAGCCTATTTCAAAACAGCAGGCAAGGAATTACAAGGGCCCTTTTGTAAGTGAAGTAAGAAAATTAAATGTGTGAGGATATTCTGTATGTTCCAACCATCTTTCAATTGCTTTTTTTTTCATATGGAGGCTATTCTGGCTAATGCCTGCAGCTTTGGAAACATCCCTCTTCTGCTTGACACAATACCTAATGTGCTCCCAGGCTCAGCTCGCACAGCTTACTGGGGAGCAAGAAGGAGCTAACATTTAATAAGGATTGATACCTCGGAAAATGGGAAGCCTGCCACCTTGTGATCATTTGCTACATGAGGGAAACAATGGTAAAAGGAAACACTTCTTTGTGCTTCATGCATTTTAAGCTTGAGAACTGGTTCTTCATCAACACTTCTTGCAAAGGATTGTTTAAACTGGAAAAATGCTTTGGAAAAAACTCATATCCTTGGGCATAGCCAGACATGGGAAAATGCATCACCAAAATGAAGGTGAATGCAATACCTAATGATTGACTGCATAATTGAAATCAGTTATGAAAACTAATTTCACTCGTTGGAAAGCTCTCGGCTATGTCTCCTTGATACCTTGCAGCATTTATTTCTGGTCCAGCGAGAGAACAGATCACCCTATTTTATTCCATTATATTTTTTTTTCCTGGAAGATAAATGCCTGTCCTCAATGTACTTTGCTGTATCCCCAATCAAAGCAATGGGCCAATTATCACGAACGGTGTATGATACACTCCCACAATCTCATCAGAGATGCAATAACTTCCATGTGTTATTTTTTCATTTGCGTCATTACCTGGTCTAGGCAGCCAGAGTCACCTATGGAGTTCAGATGATTCATCATGAAACTCAGAGGGTCAGACGAAGTATCCCGAGCAAGGAGGAGGCTAAAAAGGTGGGGTACAGGTTCATCCCTGTTCTTTATCTGCTCATAGGCTTCAACAACTTCATAGAGCATGATGAATTTTACGGCCTCATACAGCTTGTGTTCCTTGCTCTCATCAGAAAAGAGTGCATTGCACATGTTTCTTCTTTCTTCGTGATCTTTAGTGCCACTTATTTCAGCCCACTGGAAAGCACATAGAAGAATAACGATCAGCTTATTAGGAATTCTGCTTGATATGAAAGACACCAAAATAGGAACAATTGCCTGCCTGTACGGTACTGTTATTGTGGCCAAATGTCAGTGCAAGTAAGCAGGTGGTTTTGAGGGATGTGCAGTTAAATGTGAAGTCTTACACATTCCATTTTCCATTTATCCACCTATTTGCTAGAGACTGCTCCAAGCATCTGGATGCTAATGATAAGCTATGAGAAAGCATCATGAGAAAGCAAATGCAATTCCTCTATACAAAAGCCACCCACCATCACAACAGAAAATCCAGCCATGACTGACAATAAAAAAATGCTACCACCAAAAGCACCTCAAAAGCACTTGTTTTTAACCCACAGCTTCCAAAATTTAGTGGTTTTCCTCTGTAGTACCCTTTATGTTAAGGTTAAATTGTTCAGATGCTAAGCCTAATTCAGAAGCAAGTCAGTTAAAAGGAACCTATATAAACTGGACATGATATTATGAACTGTACACATCTGTGCATCTTCAGTGTGTTCTGCTTTATGAGGTCAAGATAAGTTGGCTGGGCACGAAGGGATAAGAAAAAGACGCACACAGGACAATAACAGGCAGAAATTGCTCATTCTGCTCACAGTTTATCATTGCAGCTCCTCCGCTCTGTTTTGCTCTAGAGGGGTTGCTCATACCCTAGCAAATGAGTCAGCCAGGAGATAAACAATGTTGGACTGGGTACCAAATGAGAAAGCTTAAAGCACCCAGTCCTGAGCACATGGATAAAAGCAGTCATCTGGAAGCAAGAGGTTTTTCAGGATCACAGTAAGGGATGGTGCTCCATGACTGGGATTCAAGTTAGTTTCAATAAATGCTGTATTTATATGCTGAAGCTGCCATAAACCATAAACTGTAACACAAAAAACCCCTAATTTACCTGTGAACACTAAATTGAGAAACAGATGTCCCAATTTCCTCATGCATTCCTGAACACCTTTCTTAGAAATGAAAAATGAATCCAAGTGGATGAAACACTATGACCCCTTTGCTAGAGGACCTCAGCTACCTAAGTGAAAAGTCCATCTGGAGTGCAAATTGCCCGCTGACCTACAGAGCCCAGGCACAACAGCATATGCAGGCAGGAGCCCTCAGGATGAGGGTGGAGCTGGGAAAGATGGGAGAGCTCAGCCAACAGCCAGGCACTCTGCTGCAGCTTGGTCAATTGAGGCAAGTGAGTAGGCTCAGTCTCACGAGTTTGGGGTGCGTAGCAAGCCTCTTGAAGATGTGTGCCAATATTCTTTGAAAGGCTCAAAATACCAGTGCCTACTTTCCCTGTCTCTTCAAACCACAGTTACAGCAGAGTTGCATCTATAAGCCTTGGGAACACCAAAAACCGTTTACTAAATTTGGCAATTCAAGCTCCAAGAAAACACACAAGGTTTCTTAGTGTACTTGCTGAACAAGGACTTACAGAATCATAGAACAGCTTAGGTTGGAAGGGACCTCAAAGCCCACCCAGCTCCAACCCCCTGCCATGGGCAGGGTGCCACCCATCAGATCAGGCTGCCCAGGGCCCATCCAACCTGGCCTTGAGCACCTCCAGGGATGGGGCACCCACAGCTCTCTGGGCAGCCTGTGCCAGTGCCTCACCGCCCTCTGAATAAAGAATTTCCTCCTAACATCCAACCTAAACTTCCCCTCTTTCACATTAACTTACGAAGAATCACAAGATAAAGAGCAAAAGCCAAACAACCTAAGACTGACAAATACAAAGAGCAACTCGGACAAAACAATGGCTGCACAACAGAAGCATCAGACAACCCAGGATGTCAGGCAGCTGTCACTGTGGCACAGCAAGACTGCAGGCAAGAGACAAGGACCAGATCTCTATTCTAATCTGCTTTTTTTATATCCTAATTCTTTGCTTCTAGAGCTAAATAAGTCTACTTCTTGTTTTTGTTGATGTTGTTTTAAAATTGTTGGTTACTATCACTGATTTCAGTGCTTTAAAATGACACAGTTGCGGTTCATATACATAGGGCAGCATAAAAGGAACTAGCTTCAATGCATACCAGTAAAAGAAGCTGCTGTGGTTAAGACAACCCAGCACCATAAGGTGCACTATAGAATCACAGACAACAGTTTAAGGTCTGATATACTGGATAATGCGTGGCTTCAGAGAAAGAGTTTCTATCTAATTTTAGCCAAAGCCAGTATCCATTATGACCCAGCAGTGCATGCAAAGCAAATGCCAGATGGAAGGGTGGTGGGGAGGAGAGAGGTGGTGGCATCTTTTTAGTCAACTGCTTCAACTTATAGAAGGAAATTATTAAAAAAAAAAAAACAAAAACAAAAAACCTTGATAAATAAAACATTAAGACATTTAATGGAAAGCGGAACAGAGGAAAGACAATAGATTGAGAAGAAAATGCACCATTTGTTTGTTCCCTCCAGTTTTGGGAGGGAATCTAGGAGGACCTCATACAGCACGTAGTTATTTTTATTGAACTGATGAGGTTTTGGAGGAGATCCTTGACGGCAAGGGCAGCTAACTATGCACTCACAGCTGTGGGGAGGGCGGCCTCCCCACCGTGCAGGGAGATTCTGAGTACTTACCATAGCAGAACCCCAAAACCTGAACCCCGCTGCAGGAGGGGTGACGGTCTCCCCAGCTCTCTGAATGTGGGAGGCAGTCAGGCTGCCATAGGAATAGGTAACAAGAAGACGATCCCTAATTCAGTCTCACTTCCCACTTAGAAGTGCTTTTATGTCTCCCAACCACCTCCTAAGTACTCACGTTTGTCTTTAATGTTTCCATACATTTGCGTAATTTTCCAAAGGCATTAGGACCTGCGTATTTTTCTGGCCCAAAACTGTATTGCTGAATCCAGTTGCAACCTTGAGAGTACAGAAGTTTTTCAGGAAGCTGGAAGGAAAGAAAGCCAATTAAGTAGAGATCATAACAAGAAGCAGACTATAAAGTTGTATAAACTTGCCTACCGAGATTGTAACACACTATAATTTATTATGTGATTCTATCTTCTGGTTGCACAGTTCAAACAAAAGATAGAAATAGGCTTCAGAACAAACCAAATGTTAAAAGGAAGCTCCATTTGGCTGCCAAGTCCTTAAGAAACTTTTAAAACAATGCCAGCCAAAAAAGAAGAAAATGTGTTCTCAGTAAAACATACAACCCATACACTGGAAAAGCTGGATACAAACTCAGTAAGGCTTCTAGGATTCCAGACACATTCCTGTTGGGAGATGTGCCCCCACAGGCAGCAGCTACAGATCCTCATCTCCTCACTGCTATCTTCTGACGGAGCTCCTGGGACTGAGGGCAGGACTGAGTGCTCACTCCAGCAGCATGCTGAGCACCTCTGCTTGATGCTTTCTTCAGCTCTGCTCCCAAACAAGCCACTGGATTTTGCATGGATGTGAATGAGCGGGAGTCAAACACCCTTTTGGGTTAAGGGAGCGACATCTAGCAGAGTGGCAGCAATGTTTATCCTGCTGCTTTTTTTTTGTTGTTGTTTGGTTGGTTGGGTTTTTTCATTATTTGTTTATTTTTTAAAAAGCCTCTTGCTCATTTCATGATGTTTGGATCAGGGATGCTTTTTCAGTGAAGCATCGTTCCAATAGTTTGAAAAAGTTTTCTTTAAATTCCAGTAATAATTTTCCTCCACTTCCACAGCATACATATCACTTTCCTTGTTGAACGAAGCTCCCTTCTGCAGTGCAAGGGCCCCTGGGTCACATCTATTTAGGAACTACATTTTACCTTTAATATATCTCTCTCCCTCATCCACGACGGAAAAGGAATGCCTTGGCTGAACATCTGAAAAAGCACTGCTCTTAGGACGCAGTAGTTGTCCTTCCTGACCTGTCGCAGGTATTTGATATGATAGTTCCAAAACAACTCATTGTATGCCTAAAAGAGACCAAACAAATCCAGCAATAAACATTTTAAAACTTGGATCAAACCCATGTTAAACTGGAGTCCAGTTCCAAACCTCTCGTGAGAGGGAACTAGGGGTAAGAGAGAGTATATTTATAAGTATTATATACACAAAAATGATCTAACATCATAGTTTTTGTAAACACCTTAAACTGGCACTGCTGCTTAAGAGCGATTCTGCACTCTCTCTAGACCTGGCTGCCTGCTCCAGTCTTTGCACTCTTGCTGTCATAAACATTTACATGGTCAACCAAATCAGAAATGATCGGTTAAAACTTTGCCATAACAGCTTTAACCCTGATCACAAGATACACTAATGCATGGGACGGAGCAGCAGGAGCGCAGGAACATGCACCTGGAGAAAACTCCTTTTGGCAGGAACATCGTCTTACAACTGAAACCATCATGTAATGATGACCTAAGGCTGAGGGAGAGTGGGGGCAGCTGCAGCCAATACCACTTCTTGGCTGCACAGTCTCCCTGACTCTTCCTTTGCATCAGCTGTGGTAATTGTAAGCCTACTGAATTCTTCCTGCTGCTTTGGCAAGTTCAGGAGGCTCAGAGAAGGATCAGGTGAATGCCACGGCCAGCACAAGATGTGTAATGGGAGCGTGTGCCAAGAGCAGATGAGAGCAGGGGTCAGGCCTCTCCTTCAGCATGACTGGATACATCAGCAAACCATCCTGGTGAACCACACCCAACAGAACACGTGAGAGCCAACGTAAGAGAGGGACAGCTCAGCTAGAGTGAGGTGGGGAAAAGGGAGAGACAAAACAAGGAAAGGACTTCCCCTTCTGGTGACAGCAAGAAGACGAGGCTGGTTCAGGTTCTCATGAGACCTTATCCCTCTTACTGTGATAACCTCAACCATTGGCCATCTATTCACCAGACTCCCCTGAGTCTCCTTTTCAGCTCTGGCCATCTAACAGGCTCAGGGGTCTTCTGAAAGATTCACTGCCTGATGCGTATTTGCAAATTTATCAGAAGTAGCACTATCTTTAGTTACTTGTTCCTCTAAACCACTTTCAGCTTTGTTGTGTGTTGTTCTGGGCACTTTTGGCATTGTTGTTTTCCTGCATTTAATCTGGCAAAGTTGGAGCCTTTCTCCATTTATCATTTGTACGTGGCTCCAGCTTTCTGAAAGATGTCTTCTTTTTTTCTGATAATTCTCTTATGCTGCTGTTTAGCCCTGCCAGCTTCCTTCTACACTTTCTTAAGTCTTTCTTGGTACACATTTGCTCTGTGACTCCAATACCATGACCTGAAGCAAAATATACATGTCAAATACACTAATAATAAATACTTAAAAGTCTCTAAGCAGTCTTTTAAGTTCTTTTTAACAGGCTTCCTCATTTTTATAGTTTCCCTTTCCGAAGGTGGATGCAGTTGTATTCTACATCCTTGTAAGACCAACAAATGACAAGAACCATTACAAGTGTATGCTGTCTCCTGTTCCAAAGAAACAGTAATTAAAAAGCAACATTTTGATGCAGATTCGCAGCAGTGCACAGGACCAAGGCAAGCGTTGCTTCATTTCCTAAAGGTTCCCTGAAAAACTGTTTCACAAAAGAGTTGATGGCAGCATCTTGAACTTCACCCCCATGGCTGTTGTCCAGCACAGACAGCTTGTCAGTGTCTCTCATACTACTGCACTCCCTGCTCCCTCTGCCTTTTTGACCTCCCTTAGCACTCCATGTTCAGTGTTCCCCTCATCTTTAGATAATCAGAAATACAGACTGGTGCCGTACATGTCCTGGGCTGGTCTTACATCCTAATATCATCCTGCTGTGGAATTTCAAGTCACAGTTAGTTGATTAACTGGATTTGACACTAAGCTTTCTTTAACAGATACTGCTACTCTACCACCAGCATAGCCACTTGAGCTAGAAGTTGTGTGGGAAAAGTAAAGATCCAGCCCGTGGTTTCTGGGCCTCCCTTGGTGACTAACACTTAACACAGTTGAAACAGAGAGCTATAAAATAGATATTTGCTCTTCTTCGCTCCTGGAGGCCCATCCTCATCACGAGTTAGAATAAAGGCCAGCACCTGTCAGGCCCTTCAGAGCGCTCCCGCCAGGCCCTCTGCCACGCGCCCTCCCTCAGCAGCCACCAGGACACCGCTGCCAGCAGCCCCCTGCACATGCAGTGACTGAATGGCTTTTGTGAGAAGGGCAGCTGCCGTTTCTGCCTGTTAGGGGTGTAAGCATATACACACAACATACAGAACTGGAAAACACGTGAGCTGACAGAAGGCAGCTATCTAGCATTAGCGAACTGTGAACTAAGTAGGCCCCTGGCTCAGGAGTTCAGCTATCCAGGACCCAAAGCCGAACAGAAATATGATTAGGAAGATGATCACAGCTGACAGCTCAAAGATATAAGAGATGCTGCCTAAGACCAAGTTATCTGGGCTGCAGCACTCGGGATGATATTTTCCTGTTGTTGTAATGAAAGCTCACCCTGACCGCTCACAGCCGCTGTGTGGGTTGCTAGCGCTGTGGGGAAGATGTGGAAAGGATGCAAGACTAAAATCTGATCTAGGTTGCAACCCACTCTGCTGCAGTCTTTATGCGTGGTAATGCTGTCCATTTTTCTTTGCAAGTTCTGGTAGTTGCAGCAGCTGCTTGCACTGGAACTGCTCTTCTTTTCTCACGTTCTTCTCCCCCATCCTCATGCAGAGATTAAAGTTGGCTCTTACCTCCCTCATGTGTTTGGCCTGCTTTGTGTCTCCTTTCCATTCTCTTGCACAATAACCCAGAAGATCAACTTCTTCCAACACGCTGTGATTCTCTAAATCAAGATTAATTCGTAGATTAGTTACCTTCTGCTGTTCTGCATTTAAAGGGCAGGGTGGGGATTAACGAATACAAAATGACAACAAAAGATTACTTATGAATTTTCTTTGAAGGTAGTTGCTCCACCTGAAATCCAAATGATAAAACAGGTGTCAAAGAGGAGTTATCAAAGGAAAATATTTACTGAAATAAGCAACGGCATTGGAAGTTGGAAGTCTGCATTATGAGAACGTACCGTTTCAATAGCTGTGCTAAGAAGCTGTACAGCCTTCTGCAATACCAAACAACAGCAACGAGGAAAGACATGCTTAGCATTAGCTGTAATTTCACTTTTTGCCACATGAGACACAAGGATTGCTTGGTAGCTCTTGTCCACGACTGCACTTCATGACTTCCTAAAACAGCAACAAAAAGAGAAAAATCTTTTCATTGTTTCGCAATACTTATTTCTACTTTTTTTTTTAATTACAGAAAGAAAAATCATCCAAGTACAATACCACTGCAAATGCATCACACAACGTGAAATGTGAAGGGCGCAGCATACTCAGTGACTCACTTGATTTTTCAAGCCTCTAGGTTTTTGGGTGTACGTCATTCATGTTTCCAAGCTTTCGTCCACACAACGAATGCTAGAGATAGAGCCACAACAGAGCGGAGGTCTTCACAAGAAGACTGATATCAACCCAACTGTTCAATGACAACAACAAAAATAATTGCTTAGGGATATGCTAGTCCAGAGACCTCTACCGTCACTACTTTGCTGTTAAATCAAGGTTTGAAAGACCAGAGGTTCCTGGGAAATGTATTCTGCGGATGGCCCATGTAAGGCAACAGACTGAATAATTGATTAGGCATCATACGAATACCACAGGAATTAAAAGAATGTTCCTTGCTCAATTTGAACAAGTTTAGGGTCAACTTAAAACTTGGGAGAACTCTTCTGCTCTGGGATTTGGTAGAAAGCTCAGGAGATGACCACAAAGGGAGTGTGGTCTCACTGTTCCGCGCAGACAGGAGCCAGGACAAGTTTCTGTTGCTGTCCTGGTATAATTGCGAGGGTTAGGGAAGGATTTGGTAGTCTCCTGCTGATCAGAAAACCTAGAATTGAGAGGGGGTATGGAGGCTGAAGAGCTGATGAATGCAGTGTTTGCTCCCTCGGTGAGAAATGTATCCTCTGGCTGAAATTTGAGCATACGAAATTTCCAGAGTTTACAACCAACAGCTGCTCTATTAACTTCTTAATTGATTTAGTACAAAATTTTAAAATAACTTCTTTTTTAAAAGGCATCTCCAGCGAAAGCTGAAAAGATCCCTCTCTAGAGAGTCTGTGAAGGGAATAATTCATTCTGCATAGTTCTCTGTCAGCTGAACTTCTGCCCCTCCTGGCTGTAACAGCTCTCCATGCACTGCCAACAGCTCTCCAGGCAGAGCTGCATACGAATTCAAACCTTGGCAACGAGATGAGCAGCTACGCATACATTTTTATGAGCACCGATGCATATATGCAGAGCACTGCTGATACCTGGCCTTTCCTGATGTTCTGATGTTTGAAGAAGTTTTATTACAGGATGTCCTGCGCGAGTTGGCTGGAAGCAAGACCTGTAACTGGTCTCTCTCATGAACGAGAGGCAGGTTAACAGCTGTAATGGAGTTAATAAACTTCAAAGAGGTAATCGGAGAAGTCGGGGGGGCATTAGTTGCTATTACACAAACCTGTACTGCTGCGAACGTCCTTCATGCAAAACAGACCAGTTGTCTTCTGCTGATATGCCACACTAACAAGTGCTCAGCTGGCATGACCCAGGGCTACTCCTGCACATGCTGAGCAGGAAAAGGCAAGGCACATGTGTGCACAACCAAAGAGACCCAAACCTGAAGCTGTAGGAAGTGCTTATTACTGGCCCCAAGAACAGACAGCAAATCATCACCTGTACAGAAACTCTGGGACACTGCCACTTACAGCACACACTGCAGATGAGAATCAACAGAAACCTTTGCAATAAGCACCCAAATTGCTACCAACAGAGCAAAAACTGAGCATTAGTGGAAGACAACATGCCTGGTAGAATCAATTCACAGCAATTTATTCTCTCTTTTCTTTAGGATAAAGGCATCAGCATCAAAAACGCTCTTTCAGCTGTAAATACCTGAACCTCTTGCTAACTAGAACAGAACTTAAAGGCTTACAAATGTCCCTTTGTCCCCTCTCAATCAACGGGTGTTTTGAATTTGCACTGTCATGCTGTTGTACAAAAAACAGTGATGATTCAAATAAAATTTGTGAATAGCAATTTAAACATACGGTACCTAAATGAGGACGCAGCAGCCTTTCACTCCATTACTTAGGTGACTGCATGGTCCTCTTCTTTGATTTTGAACAAACTGGTATTATAAAAAGCGAGAGCTGGTCTGTCTGTTCCACTGACATACTTTGCTCTGTTGGGCACCAGAGATGTATGCGAACAGCCGGACAGTATTCAGCATTTCTTCCTTAACCCCTTTTACAGGCAAAAAGCAGAGAGAATTGCATCAGCATGAGTTCTTACATTAAATCAAACAATCTCTTGTTAAAGCTGTTGATGGCACTGATCCTGGAAAGAGAACCTGCTGGAGTCCAGCAAAATCCATTTCAACGCACAGGGTTAGGCAGGTGCATGAGCAACTGTTCTCCAAAGAGTGCTGGGAAGCACTGGCTTACCCATTCCAATAAAAAAAAAACCATGAAATCATGTCAGAGAACATGCAATAACTGAATACTGTTCATGCATTTTTATTTAATTTGGTGATTTGCAAGTAGAAATTTCCCCAGCAAAAAGCCTAATAGGAGACAGGAAGCCCTGCAGACAAGTGATTTTGAGTATCTTCACTACACTTCTATTACAGCATACTCTAGACTTCATAAACTTTCCCTCCTGTCGTGGGAAAGCTGCTGTTCAAACAAGACTTTGTGATTCAGATACCACTTTCAGTGCTTATGTCACGCTTAAAAATGTAATTACATTTTTTATTCAAGCAAGTGACATTTAGAAGTGGCAGCTGGATCACAAAGTGCTGCTGATAAAAATACATCACGAACAAAATATGAATCAAAGAAGAGAGCAGTTTAAAATAGATTTTTCCTCCCCTTACCTGCCCCCTCCAAAATTCTTCAGAAAATGGAGAGCAATTACATTAATAACACAATGGTGGGGGGAGAGTAAAATAAACCCACAGATTTTTTAACCCAATCCATTCCCAAGGCTACGGGCACAATTCCGCCTCTGCCTCTGGAGGCAGATACAGCCTGGCTGCTCTGTGACCCAGCATCCCTTTGATGAGGGACTGCCACATCACCAGCTTCCTGCTAGTGCCAAACCTTGAGGTTTGACCCTGCCAAAGCAGCAGGAGAGAGACTCCAAAGAAGAATGCCAGAAAAATAACAAGACATCTGCATCATCTGCTTCTTTTACAAGTAGCTCTCCTAGCTTAAGAAAAGTCACTTAAAGAAGAAAAAGCCCCACATCTGACCCCTTCATAATTTTTTTTTGAAGGCTGCCACCTTCAGACAGTGACTGATGGAACACGAGATGTACGGGATCAGCTTGGGAACCAGCGCACGGCACCGTACGCAGCACTGGAGCGCGTCCCAGTGTGCCAGTGTCTGATGGCACCTTGCAGCTTTTTACTCCTCCCCCTGTAACAAGGCCACCAGAAAGATAACAGAGCATCTTCCAAAATTAAAAGCTATGTGACTCCTTTTAAGGATTTTCCTCTTCACAGTCTTGCATTAATTTTGGTATTGAAGACAGGACATCGTACAACACTTGGCTGCTTGGTAACAAGTATTATCACACAACACTCTGTGCCTAGTTCCCAAGAAGAAGGTGCACCCTCTGCAAAAGAGGGGAACAGAATCTGGGATCCTCCCATTCCAGCCCCTCTGCTGCCCACCCATACTCCTCCTCCTCACTCCTCTCTTGGATACAGAGCTAGAAAGAGAAACCGGGAATTCTTGACCTTCAGAACACACATAACTCACGTACCTTGTATACCAGACCCTCTTCCAACTTTCTTGAACCTCCAGCTGATGAACTGCTTAAATGCCTCGACTGACAGAAGCAAGGCTTGGCACCAGGAGGCCCAAGTTTGTTTGCACTGTGTGTGCCTGCAGAGCTGTCTTCACTGCAGGTAACATTTTTCCAAATTAAGCAGTATAAGTTCCAAGGTGTGTTATGATATTGGCTAACCCCCTCTTTTAAGGGAAAATGATCACACTTATCTTTTTAGAACAGCCATCTGTTCTGAGTGACGCACAGATGTGTACACACACCTCAACGGATTGAGCCAAAAGAGGCAAAAAGCCATTAGAATACAGACTGAATAGCTACAGCAGACTCCCTCCCCTAACAGCTTAGAAAGAGAGAAATATGCCTTTTTAAGTAGTGCCAAGTGGTTACACACTTTCTTTCTTTCCCAGAGTTTATTATCAGCACCCTACAAAGAAAATGAGAAATTACCAAAACCAGAAGAGATCACGCACAAGGTATATGGGAAGCACTGGCTGAAGCAGTAACTATCTCATTAAGAAACCTCTCCTTTACCAAGCAAAGCAAAGTCAACCTGTTGAGCAAACTTTCTTCACCTGTTCTGATGTAACAGGCATTAAAAGGAAAAGAGAATCATTTACAGGCAATGATGGCAATGGTCAGCGATTCACCCAAAGTTCAACCATATGTATCTACTGATCAGATCTCAACTTCTACCCAGTAAACAACCACCAACAAAAAAAATCCCAGCCCCGGCTGTTACTGGAATCACGCAGTTACCTAGAAAACAGAATTCTTTCCGTAGCATTGAGGTCCATCACTGGCAAAAAAGCCTTTATTTACACAGGTGGTCTGTGTAGGAGTCTCAAGCGTTCTCTCAGCCCTTGTCCCCATTCTGCAAAGATCTTTCAGGAAAAACACAGCAACAAGGCAGGCAGCCCCACCTGGACTCCCTGGACTTCACAGGACCCAAACTGCAGCTGTTAAAACTTCTATCCAGCTCTGACACCCACCCACTCCCACTCCAGCAACAAGCACGAGGAGTTCTTGCCAACCGCATGGTTATCTGAAGTATGCCCTGCTAGGGTTACCTTTACAAAGCCGATTTCATCTACACAGTCAAGATATTAACATATGCTTTAGCCTGCATATACCCTTTTCCCCTCTATAAATTCATACAAGAACAAAATGAAGGGTCAGTTCCACCCAGGATCTTCAGATGAATCAAGCTCAGCTACACTTCTACTTACATAAGATAAAGCAAGAGGCGCTTCACAGTCCAGAGCAGTATGCAAAAAGGCCTTCACATCCTACAAAAAGCAGCATTTCTTTAAGGCTCTTATTCCTACCTATAATTTAAAAATAAATGAAATCAACTTCCTTTTAAAGTAGTCTTGGAATTTTCTGCTGTGATGATTCCTCCTTTTTTCTCCCCCTCATGCAGAATAACACCTGTCCTTGTTCAGAAATGCTACTGAACACCCGCACACTTCAAAGAGATCTTACATAAACGCACTCGATCCATTAACTCAAGGAAGCCCACTCCAAGCGTTCCTTCTCTGCCTGCTGCTGAGCTGCACGTTGAGTCACCCCTGAAGCTGCTCACGTTTGTCCTGTTTATCTGTTTGCAGACACAGCTCTTCAAAAATGCCTTTTATAAATTTTTGTTGGTGCTCAATCCAAGCTGACAGAGTAATACTTTCCTCCTGAATGTCTTCTTTTGCTTAAGTTTTGCTAAGAGGCCGGAGTGGTACGGATACCTTGGGTTTTCCTGTTGATTTGTTAGATAACTGAAGCTCCTGTCAGGAAAAAATGTTCAAGTCATTCGTTAGCAGTAAGGCATTTTTTTTTGTTTGTTTTTTGTTTTTTGTTTTTTTTTGTTTTTTTCCCTTTTTTCTTTTTTTAAATCCTATTTGCAAGACAGCCCATGACCTGCCCCTACAGCCCATCTCTCCCTGCAATCTCTAGGGACCAGTCATCAGCACTTCCCTGCAGACCACTGTAGCGTCGGCACCATCTCTCCAGGTGCCTCCAGGCGGGGGCCCAGCAGCCTGTAGTGGTGGCTGGGGACAAAACAGCCCCTGGGTGTCCCCAGGTGGGTCCCAGCCCCTCAGCAGCTCACTCCTGAACAGCAACGGGATGCCCTGGGGGGTCCTTTGCTGAAAGGGGAGAAGGCAGCCAGAAGCATCGGTCCACTTGCCAGGCCCTAACTGCAGGACAGCCTGAGGAACATTAAATTTCCACTTGTCAATAAACAATTATCCCAAGCGATAGCTGGGAGAAACAGTAGCATCAGGTAATTCATGACAAACAAACAACAAAAGAGAGATCACTCATCAGGGTGTGTTCACTGTCTGAGCGCTATCAGTAACAGCTGCTCAGTCTTACAGGCAGTGCATGTGTTTGGCATTGGGGTCTCACTGAGATCCTGCTCCCAAGGCCAGCTCCTTTGGTCACGCTGCATCCATGCAGCTCGTCATTCCCACCTCTGTTCGCTGGCACGCAGCAGATCTTGCTGCTGCTTACCAGATCCTGCAGGTAATGAAGCACCATGCAGAACTGTGCATTTTTTCTCAAGGATATAAAAGTAACATCTCCTGGCGGTGTGTCCGGCCACGAAGCCTGTGCTGTCCCACTTCGATATGAGCAGAGGTTATTCAGCTGTGTAAGGTGTCTGCCTGGGGGTTCTGCTGGTCTCCTTCCCTCTTTCCAAGAGGGATTAGAAACAGAAGGGAAAGACAACAGAAGGCAAAATGTCAAAGTTATCACTTTGAATAGAAACAACAAGAATTGGTCTTACATCCTCTTTCCCCGCTCCTCTCAATGTCCAACCTGATGAAAGTCCCAACTCCAGCTTCATTCTGCATTACCATGCATTTCCTTCCTAAAATCTCAAGCAAAAAGGGCATGCTGAAAGGCAAAACTGGCTGCATCAATAGAACTTAAATGTTAGTTACTATCACACCGTTGTACCGAAGTCACAGTAATTACAAACATTCCATGAAGACATGATTCTAGAACTCAAAATACTCTGTGTAGAAGTTCTCTGCTTGTGAAAATGCATTATTATTATTATTAATATTATTGTTGTTATTATTATTATTACTGCTGGGGCACTTTTGGTCCTATTACAGAGATTTGGATGCCCAGAGGATCTCCAGGCAAAGCACTCAGGACATCAGTCTCAGGACCAAGAGGCTGTGATACCAACACCTCTGTGCTAGCTCCAGTTGCTTAAACTCTGGACATTGACATGGGGAGATCTATATAAAATACAAATTATGCAGCCCTGTGAAAGCATGCTCAAGTGTTACCCTTGCAAATCAAGCTCTTTCAAGCAGCTGGCACTCCGCAAAGGCACAACTGATTTCATTTGTAAACCAAGAATACATAAATAGAGAGGTTTGGGCCCTCAATAACTTTGGAAGCCAGCAGTGTGGTTTTTGAAAGATCCACGATGGCATGAAATTGCCTATTTTTAAATCCTCAGCCCTTGGCAGGCATGCCACAGCTAAAGTGTGTGCACAGGAAGTGACACGAAGTGAAACCAGAACTGAAGAGCACTGAGGAGCCCAGCAGGCTGCTCCTGTGGGCACACGCTGTGCTCAGAACAAAGCTGGGAGAGGCCGGCGGGACAGCTGTGTCACACAGACCTAAGCAGGCGTCAAAGCCTGCAGGGCGATGGATTTTGACAGACTGCTGAAGCTGCACAAGCTCAGCTCAGAGTGATGAAAATCATGCCGGTGTCTCCCCCATGACAGCTGACCCAGCACCTTACCCCAGTGCTGCGGCTCTGGGTGATGGTCAAAGCCCCACACGGCAAGGTCAGGGCATCACTCTGGTGATAAGGCAGACATTTCCTGCTTTCCCAGCACCAGCATGACCACCCTGCCCTGGAACACAAGTGCTTGGGTCTTGCCCAAGATCACTCAGAGCTACTGACAGAAGTAGAGACTGAGCACATGTAGCCCTACCAACCTGTATTTTTAGTCCTTCACATCAATGTGACAGCTCAATCAACCCAACACAGCTCTTCCAGTCAGCCCACAGCCTTCTCACCTTAGAAATGCTCGTTGAGAGCAACCTCTGGGCAGCGCGAGTTGCCTCGTCAACCACATCCATTTGCATGGGCACATGTGCAAGTGGCACCTGTCCTTGCTGGTGACATGGGGACAGGAGCTAGGGACACACCTCCTCTCTGTCAGGAGCTTCCGGCACGAGCTATAGAGAAATCCCAAATGCTGGGCGCTGGTTTCTGAGGCCAGCAAAACTGGATGGTATTGCTCCTCAGCAGTGAAAAATAGGGAAGAAACTACAATGTCAGAGTAATGCTACGAAGAAACCAGAATTTGCTGACACAAACATTTTTCAGAAAATTCATGAAGTGATCTGCTGCAGTTCTGGAGTATTTGACAACGTGTTTGCCTTCACTGGAGCCTTCTCAAGAAGTGGACAAGAAGTGGAGTAAGAGCCCTATCTCCGTCTGTTATCACGCTGGGGCAAAACTTTGACTTCCTATATGTTCAGACAACAGATAACCCAAGCACAAGTTACACTGATAATTAAAAAAAAAAAAAAACTTTCCAACATACCAGATCTTGTAATAACAAACTCAACTATCTAGCACGTCAGTACTGGCACAAGATCCCTAGCTACAAACTCTGCTCTTAAATCTGCCATCAGTCACTCCTCCATTGCTGTGCCTGGCACACGCAAGACCGTAGTTTTCCATCATGAATCACTGACATTTTAGTTACCGAACAGCTGTATCCCTGTGATTCTGGGAGGCACCGCACTGTGGTATGTGCTCTGCAGTGCTGCAGTCACGTGCAGAGGAACCTGTGTTTGCTGCACTGGGAATCCCAGCAACAGAGTGCGTGGGCGAGTTCCCCATTCCTGCACCACCACAGCGGTATCGGCCCAGGAGTGCAGACAGGATGCTGCTCAGCGTGCTCTCAGAAGCTCCCTCAGGGCAGAAAACAGATCCTTACGCGCTCAGGGTCAGACGTCAGACAGCAACTCAGATGAGCATTTGACTTCAGGAGCACAACTTGTTTAGAAGTCGAGTGAATAAAAATAGGATTATAATAGGACTAATGGGGCCCAATCATAATTTTTTAAAAAAATAATTTCCTAGCCTAAACCAAAAGGAAATTAAGAAGCTCCTTAAGGTGAACTTTAAGCAATTCTAATCACGCTCACAAATTTACTTATGCAGTGTATTGACAGCAGCACAACTGTACAACCTTTGGACACCTGAGCACTGGTTATTCTCCCGTGTTTCAAAACAACTGAACCACAGCCATCCTCCCCTCCCCTCGTGTCACCTGGCACCACAACTCCCACCGCTCAGCTGCGTGGGGACAGGAGATGCAGGGCAGAAGCGTTTCCGAAATCTCAAACTCATTTGCCTGGGTAATCATGCAAGGTCAATCGTCGTCAG